>OMKZ01027601.1:0-13254 GCA_900302535.1 Neoniphon sammara
CTCTCTCTCTCTCTCTCTCTCTCTCTCTCCCTCTCTCTCTCACACTCTCTGTGTCTGTGTGTGTACATTCGTGTCTTTATATGTGTCTCTTTACATCTGTAATTACCCTGGCATTAACTACCAATGCTGTAAATCCCTGCCGCAATTAAATATGTTTTGACACAAGGGATCTCCCCAAACTTATCATTACTGATGTGCAAATTACACATATACCTCTGACATGCGCCCCCAACTAGTCACTTTGTACTCTTAATTAAGCGGCATTAATCTTGTGTGTGTCTCTAGAAGCTGTGAGCTGAAACTGGCAGCACCACAGGATAAAATGAAATGAGGGAGAGGTGGGGTTGGGAGGTGGGGGTTGGGGGCAAATTATGGTGTACTGGAATGTGTTCATTGGGCCCGGGACTGGCACCGGTCATGCTTCAGTACACATGGACAAAAGACAAGAACAGGAATACACTCAGTAGACTGTTCTGTGTGGCCATACAGTATGCAATCATAATCTCCTATCACATTTATCATGAAGAGTTTGATAACATGAATGAATGTCTCAATCACTAAGCCGATTGAAATGGAGAAATAATAGAGAAATGAGATACAATTTTGATTTTTGAAGTACATTTTTTTGTTTTTTGCTTTTTTTTTTGCAAAGATTAGACAAGCTTAAATTCTGTATATCATCACCACTGTGCGCTGAGTAAATTTCTGTTGCTTTCTCTTTACATACTGAAAGATACAAATTATCCACCTATTGTGACCTGACCTGATCATTCCCACTTAGCGTTGAAATGTGACTGTTCACACACGGCTTCAGCGACATATAGCATGCTGCCCCTCACTGCCAAAACAGATTTTTCTAAATCATCAGGCCTCCCACTTAGTTCAGCAGTGTCCCTTCATCCTCCATTATATTTCCAATTAGCAGAGCTTTTCAGGATTAAACATCACTGTCCTCGCTATAACCTACTATTTACACTGCCAGTGTTCTCTGTGATTGTTCCATGCCCAGGAAACTTGGACCAATAGTGGCAGGATAACACACTCTCATATGTACAGAAATGGAGCCTCTGTACTAATATTCATGACATAAAAAAATGTGTCCATTACTAGCATTTTTTAATCTAAGCTTGCACCATTCTGTATTTCTAATAGAGAGGATGGGTTTTTGAGCCCAGTAGCCTATGAGATGCATAGCACTGTGCATTATTTTGTCCCTGTTGTGGGGGACAGAAAAAGACATAAAACTGAAAATCGTAATTATTTATTTGCAGACACATATGTGCACCCACACCATCAATATAAACACCACTGAAGCTGGACGGTTCATGTTTTTTGTCGTAAAAACACACTTGTATGCACATGCAGTGCTATGATGCAACAGTAATGTGACTTAAAAAGGTTATAATGTATAGTAAAATACTCTAAAGCTACTTATCAACATCACATTCAGCCAGAAAAAATCTGTTTTGATCTAAGGTTGGGGTGAACGGATATCCATCTACCATAATATGTATGGAAAAGAAATATGTAACAAGCTGTTTATCTGACTCTGTCCTCAGTCTCCTGCACATCTGGCCCTTAAATTACAATTGCTGAAAACGAGGAGAAATTTACAGTCATCTTGACAGGGTTTCAGACTGGGCATAGAGCCCAGTCCCCCTGCCTCACACAGCCTTGGAGCCCTGAGCACACATGGGGGCCATTATTTGTAAAGTAGCTGCGGTGGCACCAGGGAATGATTTGAAAGGCGTGTGTGTGTGCTGGAACATGCGGCCCGAGTATGTTTACTCTTTCTTATCACATCCACACATCTCTAGTAAGTGGCGGGGAGAGAGTGTGCCGTGTTGAGGCGGAGATAGGGGGAGATTACTGTGCCATTCAAACCCCAAACTCTCCACCCGCCTCCCGCCTACTCCTCTCTCCTTGAAAATGGATTATCTTTTGAAGTATTGTAAAGCACTTGAGTAAAATGTTCATACACACATTTATCTCTTGTCATTTGGCAGTGAACCCCATCCCCATATATTTACTACACTGGTAGATAAGGCACAACTTAACTTGGATAGAGAAGAGATTTGAAGGCTAATAAGTGAAGTTAAAGTGCATTTAAATCATGCAGCAAAATTCAATGAAACATTAACATGAGGCCAAGACATATGGCTTAAAACACGTGTCAACAAAACATACAAGCTCACACATGAAACAGAAAGAAACAAAATGGGCTAGAGCCAAAAGAAGGAGGAGAAGAAAAAAAAGAGGAAGGGTTGGGGGGTAGGGAGTGCATATACAGTAATAGGGGAAAGGGGATAAAATCTCTGGCGTGTAGCCCCACAGTAAAGCCACTGGTTGGCCATGGCTCTGGGCTGTAGACGGACCGTCTCCTCACAGTGCTGGGTGAATTAGGCTGTGGTTCCTCAGCGAACCTCAGCCAGCCTCAGCAATGTGCTAAACCCAGACGTGACTTATGGCTACCCACCAGAGATTAGGCTTCTAGACCCAGGACTTACACCGCAGAGCGGAAAGGCAAAAGAAGTTTCATCACAAGCACCACAAAAAGAAAGTGGGACAACACATGACATGTGTACTGCCATGGTAAGCATCATATAATTGTGCTAACCTCTCTGTTCTCCTGGCTGAGCATGGTAGGTACAGCACATGCCAAAAGGCACAGTTTTGTCCAGTCGCTGCCCAACCATATTCACATTCGTGGTCTGCTGGTCAGTACAAACCCACAAGGGACAGATGCTCTCCACTAGCTCTTATGACCACAGCAACAAGGGATACTCCCAAGCAGGATGGCGATGAGTACCAGTGGTTGGAACTGCTTTTAGTACCATGATCATTTTAAAATACAATCCCTGACATTCCATATTTTCCCAGATAAAGGATTCAATTTCACCAAATCTTTGAGAGGGAAGTTATGTGCAGTTTGGGATAAAGGCTGCAATAAGACCATTTCACCATGCGTGTTGATGTGACACAGTGAGAGAATGCTATGAAATTACAATAAAGGCCATACCTACAATACAATCAGTATAGTTAAGACAAAAAATAAAATAATAATAAAAAATAACAACACTTATTTTTCTCCTTTCCAGTCACAAGGCCACAATTAGGTCATTACATAACAACTAAAACCACAATGTCAGTGTTTTCTTTCTTCTGACTTTAATGGTCTCTCCTTGTTGAAACATGCTCTGATAGTTTCAATACACAACTCTGAATGCTATTTGATATAGGACTCTTTTGCTACTTACTCATTCAGCCACTCATATCACAGGGGGCATCGCGTGGTTAATCAGACTCTGTTTGTGCATCGTGCTTTCCAGCTTGCCATAGAATCTGGATTGCATGGCTCAACACAGACGCCATCCACTGTTATCATTTTAGGGTTTGTTCCAAGCAAGATGTAATGCAAGTGCTGATTTGTTGCTCGAGTCCTACCTGTGAAGGATATTGAATTGAAACTTCACTTGGATTGCATGCAAAAAACTGTATATGTTGCAAAAGGTCAAATATACAGCTTGGCCCAGTTTTGGGAAACAGATAAAGTTACGATTTTCAACACATTTCCAGGAGCAGCAAGTTTGTACCACACATTATATTTACTCACAGTCTCTGACCAGATTCACCATTTTAATTTTCAGCATGAAGTCATTTATTGATTTAGAAAAGCTTATTAGCAATCCCTTCCACAACCTCTTTCAACAGCAAGTATCTGTCATCCCTCACATCAGTAGCTCAATCTCTCGCAGGCTTCACACTGTGTGATGTGCTCTGGTCTGATCACTGTCATAGATCCTCACTGGCAGTGCTTTGAGTGCCTTAGCGCTGAACATGCTATGAACTGTGTAGGTGCTATGGACTGTGTAGGTCGCTTGCTGCTCTCTGTCTATCGTGAAGCACCAGCATCAGTGGAAGCAATGCCTCAAGGAAGCTAGTGAGACCTCACTCTCCTGGCTCCAGCTGTGTGTACTGGGGTACTGGGAGTTCAGTCACAGGGAAGCAGGGAAATAGGCATCAAACCCAGTTTCCAACAGCTTCTCGGGGTTCAGTTCCTTAAACAGACAGATTGATATGTGCAGGGCTGTAGGCAGACATGGTGCAGACTGTCCAAGGTGCATGGGTGCAATCCAGCCTTTCCAGCTATA
This sequence comes from Neoniphon sammara, assembly GCA_900302535.1. NCBI lineage: Eukaryota > Metazoa > Chordata > Actinopteri > Holocentriformes > Holocentridae > Neoniphon > Neoniphon sammara. The sequence goes on from OMKZ01027601.1 coordinate 4,152, forward strand.
AGGCTAAATGGTTCCATTGACATGTTCAGTTGGTTCTGTTCTCTCTTTTCTCCTACATCTGCTGTAGCGAGGCCTGATGCATTCTACTTCTGGCTCTCTCCTTGTATACGCCAGTGATCTCCTCTTTTCATGAGGGATTTTACAGAGACGTTAGTGTTAGTCACCTACTCTTAAAAAGAACTGAAATTTCTGGTGACGGTTAGGTGACATTGTCCAGTGATACCTCCTACGACCCCACAAGGGGAGCTGGTTTTGGCCCTTCTGATGGACCCTTTTGAGCTCCTCAGTTAAGCCACTCTGAAGTCATCAATTAAGACATTAAGGCTGCCTGCACTGATGTCAGCTAAGAGGATGAATCATTTTTGTGCTCTTTCAGACTATTTTTTTTTCTTTTAGTAATGCACATCAGTAAAGTTTTGTGATTTGCCATAAAGAAATATGAAATTGCCTAAATCTTTTTGGATTTTTTTTTTTAAGTATAATATTTTTATGTTTGATATAGTTAGGGTTCCAAGGACATGCTGCCAATCTTCATGTGCTCTTGACCTAAGCAAAACAGAACAAAATGTGCACAGGAAGCAATAGCTCAACTGAAAACCATGAAAAGGAGAAATGTCTGTGGCCTGATATTTCAAAACACTAATGGGAAGAGCAAAGATGTCAAGGTTTTAACCAGCTAAAGCTTTGTGCAAGCAAAGACATGCCCAAAATCCACACACTGAGAAGTCCAATCATAAATAGCAACAGCTCAAATGTGTGTATTGCAATCTGCATAAGATTAAGGTGAATAAAATCTGATCCATATGTTGGTTCTAATTCTGATGAAGTAGTTAGACATGTTACATGTGATGAATGACACTTTGAGAATCAATGCACTGATGACCTCTCCGAATCTGTCTGGGCTGATTCAGCACCCAGACCTTAGCCCAACACTCCTGAAACACATGTAATTTGATTGGCCTCAAGCTGTCAGAGACTCATCCTTGTTTCCTGTTTGGATTTCAAAACACCTCATTTATCCCAGATCATTTATACAGCTTCACTCTACCACTTTTATTGGCTATCATCAGTCTTGTTTAAAGCAACCATGCATAGGAGATGGGATTGCTGGGGGGAAATTGCCCTAGTTTGATAATGAGGCCTGCAAGAGGTGGGCTGATGGTGGTGGGTGGGCTCGGGAAGAGGGACTCAATAATTAAACTGTACAGGTGATTCATTCAAAGAGAAGGCAATGTGTGAGATTGTGACAACATAGCAGTGAAGATGAAGCTTAATTGCATACGTTGGCTGTAGCTGAAATGGATTGTTCTTACTGGGGTGTCCGTCTTAGCAGAGGCCTTGCTGTGAAGATGAGTTTATCTATGAGAGCTGCCTTTAGTGCGCGCGCGCGTGCGTGTGTGTGTATGTGTGTATAAATAACATATATGCGAATATCATTCACCTTGTGTTCTCAGTATTAATAACACAGCACAATAAGGAAATAAAAGCCAGAAGTCTGTCTCTGGTCTCAGACTGGTTTTGAGATGGGTCAGCCATATATGGAAATTATTTGTCTGATGTATTTAATTACTCATTTGATAATTGTAGATTAGAAAACATAACAACAGTGTGAATATTTATGTTCACAGATCTCCTCACTACTGCATATGCAACACATTCTCCGACGCAGATGACCACATAGGTCATTTGTTCTTACCCTCTAATACGACCCACCGGAGCATTTCCTTAATTAGCGCCCCTGCTGGCAGCAGGAGATATGCTATAAGCTGTAGCACACGTGCGCACAGACAACACTCAAAGCAGCTACAGGCTGAATAGGTTTAGGTACCAAAACTGCTTGGTTAAGTTTAAGAAAAGGTTAGGGTTAAGGTCATGATAAGGTTAAGGTTATGGTTAGACGACCTTTGTCGTCATTGTGACAATAATAAACAGACAGAAACGAATGAATCACACAGAAACGAGCACTGGTCTTGCTTTACAAGGGAATTGAACACTGCTGTCCTGCATAAAAGTCCTGCATTTTGTGAACCCATCCACCACCCCGACCTCCCACCCTCCTGTGGGTCGTGTTACAGGGTAGGAACAAACAACCTATGAGGTTGTTTTATGGGGGAGGACGCTCTGTTATATGACAGACCTGTGAAATAGTAATATCAGCAGATGCCAGAACAAAACTTTCACTTTCCAAACTAACAATGACATCAATTGATGTGCTCTTTATATCTGCTCTTCACTGCCTAAAACATGCCCCCCACCCCCCTGTTTTTTCTTTGAGTAAAGTAAAAATTCTCTAGCCATCATTGAATTCTCTCTTTTGTATCTCCATTGCATAGTTTGTTCATTCCCTGGCATGGCTATGTATGCTTCAGTAATCACTAAGTATCATCTGCATTACACACTGCGATTCATGGGAATCTTTGGATTTGTGCCCTGTTTCCTCGATGTATTACATCGAAATGCTATTCATGGGGAGGAATTCCATCCCTAATACCGTAATAGCATGGTCTAAGCCAGTGAGATTTGAGCCATATTCGAATCTTGATCTTAACTGGTTTAATATAATTAGCTTGACTGCCCATGTTGTTGTTTACAACCTGAGAAGAGTAATCTTGTGACCAATGGTGGGGAGATGCCATGCTGAATAGCTAATCGCTACCCCCATTTAACTGTCCCTGTACAGAGAGGTCTTGTGTTTACCATTGCAAGACAGCATGTGAAGTAACAATAGAAAGTTAATCCTATCCCTTAAGTCAGAATTAAAAAATGCCTTTAGAATATGTACATTAGTTGGTCTTGACTTGGCATTGATAGACAGATGATAAAATTGTCCACTGTCTCAATTTCTGATTATATATTGTTTTGTAACCTACAGCGTTTGATATAACAATGTGTGTGCCAGCCCTGTGCTGCCAAAATTCTAATATATAGGAGAAGAGTAAGAGAAATGTGAATAACAGGTCTAAAATGCCGGGGATATCTCAAACGAGGAGTCCCATGTGAAGTAATGGATTTACTGTGTTTAATCCCTTATCAAACAGCCTATACAGTGAAGCTAGGCCCTAATCCAGGGGAATTCATAGTCCATATCCACTGTTTGGCCAGAGTGGATCCACAGGGGTGTCTTGGGCTATCACTGCTATAACCTTGAGCAGAAATCCAGCTATTCCTTCCACCATAATTGCTACTATTACTGAGAAATAAATCTGTCCTATACTTATTTCATGCTCAAGCAAAGACTTCTCTCACACAAGCATATAGAATTAGTTTGTTCTTTAGTCTGACAGAGACTGAACACAAAATGTCAGTCTTTCAACAGCGGGCTGGAGAAGAATATTGAATTTCAAACTTCCAATACCATGTAAGCTTTTTCCAGATCTCTGCAGCCATACAGCCATAACCAAATGCTTCGCCAAGATTTGAATTATTCACAAATGGTTTTTGGTTTATTTCTTATACCTTGCAGAATAATATAAGAGAAAGAAAGAAAGAAAGAAAGAAAGAAAGAAAGAAAGAAAATAAATCACAAAGTAAAAACTAATTTATGTTTGATCCAAGCATCCTGCATGTGGAAGTGATTGAACATATTTTGGACAAAAAGGGAAGGGCTGCCTACATTTCTCAGAGGCAACTCTGGGTTGGTTTTTATCTGTGAATAATTAATTCCAGAGGCTGAAATAATTTAGCTATTCATGACCTTGATAGTGGGCACATTAAAGAGGGGAGCGTTTGTTAAACGTGAAATTATATGCGACTAGAAAGGCGTAGCTACACCACCAGAGTCACCCCAGAGTAAACAAACGAGTTCAGCATGCAGAGGAGGGATTACCATATCTCCACTTAACTTATTTTATCCTGTGAGAATCATCAATATTAAATGGTAAGGAGAGGGAGAGAAACTGCTGAGGTGGGCTTTTAGCAGCAGGGTGAACCACTGTGTTTAAGGAGAGAGATAAATGAGAGATCTCCCTGGAATCTACAAAGAGAGTAAACATTGCCTTTTTATCTTTCTTTTTCACTACACACGCTGTCTTCATTTTGAAATAACTGAACACAATATGGTGTGACAACCATTTCATCTCCCAGTCACTTGTGCTGTTTAACTGGTTTTGATAGTTAACTTGTGTGTCGAGCCGTGTTGCTGGTTTTCGTTTTACCGTGCAGAAACAGGGGACATAAATATTGACTAGACAGTTTTTACATATTTACAGCCCTACTAATGTTGTCATTAATTTAATCATGCCCGTATTCTGCAGCTCGCTGCAGTTTTGACCCTTAATGAGGGTAATTCTATCTGAGGAGTGACCTGTGTTTGTGTGCCTTTGGGCTAAAAGCCAGTGAATGTGCTGTGTTTGCCTGTCATGCCTGTGTATACCATATAGAGGTAGACACTGCCTCAGGGTTATCAAAATCAGCATGGTCTCTCTGTCAGGTAAGTGACCCTGTAGGGCAAGTGTGGAGACTGCTGATCTCTGGGCTTTACTTCTGTTTATCTCACCTGTCAGTCAAAAAACTTGGCACATCTGTCATTCACAACAAAAACATAAATAAAAAAAATTATATACTTATATAACAGGATACTTTTTACATATTTGTTTTACAACAACACCCTTGCTCTGAGACAGAATATGAGGGCCCCATGTACATCTGTACACACTGGGACCCCTGGACACATGCCAGTTAGGGAAGACAGAACCCAGAAGGAGGCCTCCTGCTACCTGCCAAAGACTCGGCCCAGCCCAGCCTCCAGCTGATATTAGTTATCGATATTTTACTAGCCACCATTAAAGCTTTAACAGGCTGTGATTAGACGCAGAAACAAAGGAGATCCTTCATGAAGTGGGGTCACGTGGGGCTGTAAAAGATGACTTTAAAAGGCTTTATTTAATGATATAAAACTCGCCCTGGTGTGTGAAGCTGTGGGGGGCAGACGGCTAAGGAAGGAGGTTCTGTGCTGTGGTCTTCTGCCAGCTCTCACGGCCTTAAGCCGCAAGAATTACAACAGGAGAGAGCACCATTCCCTCTAAAACCACAACCCAGAGACCTTCAAGAGAAACCAAACATATTATACCCTACATAGGTTGTGATTATTTGGTATATCCCATAATGAGTGTTTCTATACCATCTACAATGTTAAAGTCCACCTCAAATTGTTTTCATTTTGCACTGGAATAGTTTCAAATTTAATATTGAAACATTTTTTGTAAAAATGACAATAATATATTGCATTTATAATGTTCCTCCTCCTAAATTCTGAAAATAATTTTATGTTAAAGTAAAACATCTGTGTTGTACTTGGCCTGACATAGTCTCCTGACATCTGTCCTTTAGATGCCGACAACTTACAGTGATAAATACATAAATGTGTAGAACTGATGTGATGTCTTGTCATGTTGAGTCTTTAAGGCAAACTGGATGTGTTGCTGAGTGTTTTTGCTGAGAACATACATGAAAATTTGAAACCCTTTTTCATGTCTATCTGATTCCCTGGCAGCACTCCCTGATTCCAACTATGGTAAGTACTCTATTTTTGGATCAGCTCTTCTGGTCGATGGAAGATAGTAAATACGTGTGCATGCGTTTGTGCGTGTGTTTTCTCTATGTGTATCAGTGTGTGTGTGTGTGTGCATGTGCGGGCGAACATTTCTGTGCATGTGTTGTATTTGTTCACAGTGCATGGGCCAAGGTTGGCATGGACACCGTGGAGCAGGAGGTCATTTCTGTCTTCATTTCCATGTCGTCTGACCACTGTCATGACAGGGAAGCCACAATGATGAGGAATTTTAGCATTGTGGTTATGGTAACAAGAGCAGGCCACAAACAACGCCCCTCGGTCATCATTCCTCCCCATCCAACTATCCTTATTGTTTTTCCCATTATATGTTCTCTTACTCACTTAATATTCTTCCCCTCCTTGGTCTCGCTCGCTCTCGTCTTTCAGCGTCTCCTTCCTCTGAAACACCCACTGAAGGCCCTTGAGGCTCTGGGTAGTCTGAACATTATCATCAGAGGCCATGTGAGGTTGAGGTGAAAGAGGAGCTTTACACAAAACAACAACTATGACAAAGCTATCAGTTGTTCTAACATGGAAACAATGGCTTCATACAAACGTAGGACCTCTGTAGTTACACCGGCATTAAATTGTGAATCTAAATAGTTGTAGAGGGAACTGTATGTTTCTTTATTTCCTCTTTAAAAAGCAGGTCAGCTCCCCCTAGATAACCTCAGTGTAAGTACTGATTCTATCACAGTGAAGGAAAAATATTAAAAAGTAGGTTAAAACAAGATTTGTGTGTATGTGTATGTATATGAGGCGTGTGTGTGCGCGCGTGTGTGTGTGTGTGTGTGTGTGTGTGTGTGTGTGTGTGTGTGTGTGTGCACGCACCACACAAGTAAGTTGATACTTGCTTTGTCCCCTAGACAATGAGCTACGCAAACAGTATACACACACACACACACACACACACACACACACACCACTGCATTTGATAATATGTACTATCAACACTATTCCAGTTCTCACTTCCCAGTGCCAGGTGAATTAATCTGAAGATGATTTACTACCTTGGCTCAACTAATATGTGTAGTGAGAGAAAGTTGATGTTGGAAAAGCACATTTCTTTCAATTTACTACAAACTGTCTGCCTTCAGGTTGTTTTTGCTGTGGAAGCCCTTTTTTTCTTGCCACTCTACAATTTACATAAAAGCATTTACTTCATCATTGCACTGTAAATGAAGATATATTGGGATGTATCCGACTTACACTCTTTAAGAGCTGATATGGATGGAAAGAATTAAGCAATATTGTAATTCGATTTTCTACTTATTCATTAAATATATTTTAACTGCTCAGAAGTAATTTTGGTTAGCACTTTTATGGCCTTCCCCTCTCCTAATGCCAGTGGATCCTTGAGCGAGACACTGAGCTGGCTTCCACAGCAGGCGCTGGGCTTGCTTGGAGACCAGAAACTTGCTCTGTCACTCTTCCTCCTCTCCCACCTCTCCTTTCCAGTTCTTTGTGTCTCTGCCTTCTTATTCTTTCTTTTCCCTCCTCTTCTTTTTTTGGTTGTCTTCCTCCTTTCAAACTCTGCGTCCTTCTGTCTACACCTCTTATAACTCTTCACTTCCCTCACCTTTCCTGCTGTCTTCCATTAATTGCACAGCTCCCCGTATACCGCGACCATTCCTGGGGGAGGTTCTACCATGAATAGCCGGCCTTCGAGGTTGGATCTTTGGCCCGGCACCACGTCCCATTTGGCCCAGCTATGTCGGAAAAGCCGAGTGGCGACCACATAATGACCAGTGTCTGAGGGCCTGGCTAATTTTTCATGTTCAAACAGGCAGCTGACTCCTAGGCTCAGACTAGGGCTAATTCACGGTTTGTCAATGCCCTCCAGGGGTCATAAAACATGGCAACCTGATCCTCTGATCTTCTTTACGCTATTTACACCAAGCCTGTAGGACAACTTTTAGTTGTGCCAATGATATATGTACCAAACTACATAAAACATCAGATGCATTTTCCAAACACCTTATTGACATATAGTACAGCTTTATGTATTATATATTATATATTTATGAGCCCGCTGATATGGCATATAGAATAGTGGAGTGATTTCTGTCCTCTGTGTGATTATAACATGTGTCATATACTGTATAAGCATACATGTAGGGGATGTGAAAAACTGAACCTTTCATTACATAACCAGGTGTACTAGATATTATTTCAGTTCTATTATTTCAGTTCTGTTTGCCATGACTGAAATTTACTTCTTGTAGTTGTACAAGTGCTGCAAATTTCCCACAGGTCACTTTATGGGCTTGTTGATCTCTGAATAATGAGTGTGTCATTTCTGGGCTGATGCTTTGTAAGTGCTTCAGTCGTTCAGTGTCTAGCTCTGCTCTGACCGCATCTTTAAGAAACGGAGTTACAAAGTAGTGGAAGCTCATTTAGTGCTACATAGAGGGAAAGCCACATTTCCCCCACTGCTCTCTCTTATTGTGGTCAGTTCACCCTTGTGTATGTAATCTGGCACCCAGCGCTGTCACTCTGGTGTCTGGTTCTGGATCCTGGCCTGTTCCCCTCAGTTCACTGATGGGAGTTTATTTACATTTTTTCTGTGACCTGAGCTCCCAGAGCAGCTGCCCCACACTCTGCAGGCCTGTTGCTTGAGCTCTTCCCTCTTTAGTGTCTCTTTTTCACTCTCCTTCTCACCGCTGCGTAGTGGCTTAATTCTGAAGTGTGTCTCTATGGTTGTGCTCCAGCAAACTCCAAAACATGCTTCAAACAGGCAGAAGGACAAACATATTTGATACTAAAGCAAGGGCCATCTCAGTGCAGTATGGCAAAGAAAGAGAGATATCAGGGTTGAGTTGAGGCTAGAGTTTTCGGAGGCAGTGCAGCCTGATTGTTTGTTAAATGAAGAGTTGGCTACACTAAGTGTGGATGACTTCAGACTTTAAATAGGTTAGCACGAAGAGAGCAGCCAACACAGTTGTGTTGTGCTGTCTAGATACACTAATTATTTGTAGGTATAAAAAGAATAAGGCACACAGATGAGCTGGAGTAAGAAAAATAGACCACCTCTATGGTGACCTATATAATCCATTATGTAGATGAAGGCGATATTCACTGCATGTGTTTTGTGGGTTCCTTGGAAGTTCACAGCACAACTGTCTAGATTCATTTTCTGTGTGTACGTCTGAGTGTGTGTGTGTGTATGCATATGTGTGTGTATGTTTTTGAACCTTTGCATTTCAGCATTCACATGTAGCATAATGTCAAAGTAACTGAAGATTCAACACAAATCCACAATGCTTGGCACTACAATCATATGGTGTGCATCTTTTTAGGCTAATCATCCCTTATTACCCAGGAACATTTTATTCACTGCTGTCTTAATGATTATAAGTGATTACCTTCATGCTGTATGTAGTTTGTGATTCTTTCTGATGTCCCCAGCAGACTTGGCTTTCCACTCAAATCTAAACTGCATGTTCATTTTTATTGTGGCTACAATGTAGTAAGATGGAACCCTCAGTGTTACTAATAATACTGTTTTGCTTATAAGTAAAACTATATTGAAAGGGAATTTGGGAGATTTGA
>OMKZ01027603.1:0-22008 GCA_900302535.1 Neoniphon sammara
GCTTTTTCTCCTCCGTCCGCTCTTTGTCTGTCTTTTTGAATGTGTGTGGCTGGCAGTCAACCTGTTATTCTATGTTGCCCTGTTATCTAGCACTTATAGATTCTCTGCGAGTTGTGATTAAATTGTAATGATCATCATTGTTTTCTCTGAGCCATACAGCCATAACAGTATCTAACCAGTGGATTGATTTATTTATCCTCCTACACATTCACACACACACTCATGCATGGGCACGGGCGCGTGCGCACACACACACACACACACACACACACACATGCACACATACCAGAATGGTTCAGTCTCTAGAGATGTGGGCACGGCTAATTAGTATTAGATACTCGCAGTAATGAGTTCCCATCAGCATGGTTTTAGGTTTTCTCATACTGAACTGCATGTGGATGGTAAGAGCTACAGTACACCAGTTTCTATCATGCTCCTACCCTGCTTTCATTCTTCTCTCCCATCCTCATAATTTGTCTCCTCTTTGTCCCACTGAGAAATGGTGTGTGTGTGTGTGTGTGTGTGTGGTGTGTGTGAGAAAGAGAGACAGAGAGAGAGAGAGAGAGAGAGAGAGAGAGATGTCATCCTAGGTTTCATTTCAACCTGTCAGTTGCTCTTAAAAACAGTAGTTTCGTAACACTTTTTCTGTTTTGGCTATAGGCTAGACTTGAGCACAATATGGAGGAATACTGTATGTTTCATTTTACCCTCAAGCTCCTTGCTATTTATTAGCATCAGTCTAGCATACAGCACCAGAGCCAACAAAGGTTTCAGGCAGATTTTCTGTTGCTCAGCTACATACCGGTTTGTATGGAGTTACATTTCGGGGGCGCCGCAATTATATTTTACAGAAAGCAATTCGTAATAGCCAAAGAATGGACATCAGAGTTAAAGCTCAGTCACCTTGCTACTGCATTCTTGCTAATGTTTCTTGTGCTTTTTGTCGGCAAGAGCAACATAAGGCATATTTTTTTTGTTTGTTTGTTTTTGTTTGTTTGTTTGTTTGTTTGTTTTTTACCAGTTTACCAGTTACCAGTTCAAACTGTATTTACTGAATCAGATTTTTAGTCAATTTATTTAGTCTGTCTTCAGTTGCAGTTTTAGTTTGTCTTTCATTTTCACTCTAGATGTGAGATGTTGGTTAAGACTCAGACACACCACACAGGCTCCCAAAATGATAGCAGGGGTAATATGTTAATAGTGATATGATGATATGGCATGGTATTTCCCTGTACTGATACACCAGCTGTAATGTGAGAGCATGCTTACATCCCCAAAACGATTCACACGTTTGAGAGATTTCAGCCACTGCTATCATGAATACTGAGAATTATCCTTGGATTTTATCAAAATAAAGGAGGATTTGTTGATGTAGAGGGCTATGCAAACTTAGTCTGCTTGGTTGGACTAGTGCCAAATACCTCAAGTGAATTATAAAGTGAATTATAAACATCAGTCAGAAAATCTCCACTTACATTCAAGTTCAAGATACAGGCTGAAATGCATTTAAACACGTACATTTTGAGCATGTACATACATGATCTTGAATATTTTGAATCACAGATTTAATGCAAGTACAAGTGAAATGACAATAAAAACTCCTTGAATCCTTGAAAATCAGTGGTTTGCATATACATGTAAAACTAATGTTTAGCCATCACATACATGTGAAGCTTTGGTGAAGACCTTAGATAACAACAACATGAAAAAAAAATGTCATACTGAGTCTTATTTTGAGCATAAAGTTGGGATATGGTCATTGGAGCTGCTCTTAATCAGACTTGTATTAACCAATGTGCACCCTGAAGATTTGGGGTGTGCATTTGATTGCTTTGCAAGTTTGTTCAAAATTATGTGTCCTTGCTTGAACCTCTTTGTCCTTTCCACTGATATTGTGGAAAATTGGAACCCTGGACATCTCTGCTTTTCATGTCTCTCTGAGGCATTGCCTTCCAATTCTGTGCACCTTTAATTCAGTTTTGTTTGGGTTGATAGTGCAAAAAGATTGAATTGGTAACACGCCCTTGAGACATCGATAGGAGAGAGATATAATAGAATATACTTGACAAAATTTGATATGCTTTAGGCTATTCTGCATTTTTCATGTTTAAGAAATCACTGAAAGAATTTGTTTATATCAACAATTTTCATATCAAGAGATGAGCTTCTTAATGACAATTGCTTTCTGCTCAGCTAAACAACAAAACAACAAAACCACAATACGTCCTTGACTGTGCATTTTTGCGCATCAGTGTTTTGTCAATATATTTGTTGGTGTGTCTGCTCTTTGCCATTAAGAAGTACAGCAGGCAGCCAGACTCAGAGACAGATATTCCCACAACATCCTCAGGCACCCTGTTCAGCTGAGGCACCACCTGTCACCAGGACAGAAAGGGCACATCTTACTGGAGTAACGAGGGGGTGAGGAGAGGTGGGGGTTCATCGGCTGTGCGATCTGGCTTTGCAAATCATTCTTCGAACAGTCAAGGCATAATCCCTGCACTAATGCCGGATGCGTAGATGTCTGTTGAAGTTAACACTTTTTATTGAATTCTTTAAATGATTTCTTTACACCCTGGTGCTGCTGTCTCCTTTAATGACAACTGAAAAACTCTAAGCACTTAACTCCAGCACGGGACACAGCTTGTTTGCTCAGATGTGAAGAGCTGTCAGTCAAATTGCTTTAAACACCAGTCCAATTATTCGGACACCAGGCCACAGCACTGCAGACTCAATCATTCATAATTCATTTGCTTTAGGTTTTTATGACTCAGCAATTCATATACTATTTGATGTTTAGTTTGCGGAGGTCTTGTTTTACCTCATGAAACAAATGGGGTGTATTAAAGCGTTTCAGGTGTGTAAAGAAATGTACGTAAATTCTGTCAGCCCAAGTGTGCATCATGTGGAGTCAAACGTCTGAATTCAGCCCTATGTGAATTCTTGTGTGTCTTTTTGTTTCAACAGATTTTGTAATGGTTGATTGTGAAGTGTGACGTGCCACATCTAGGCACGGGGTGTTGCTAGAAATTATCATCTTCTTCGCGAGATGTGAAAGTTGCCTCCTTGGCCCAGTGTGTCCAGTGACATGTCGCCTCTCTGTAGGGCCCCATCTGGCTTTCTGGTTTGTGGCTCTCTGTGTGTAGTGTCTGCCTCTGTGAGCATGAGGAGAGTTTAACACATCGATCGAGGCTTAAATGAGCATTTCAAGATAGGCTTTACTAACACCAAGGTCCAGTATGGATGGCCTGGATCTATTATTTTGCCAAATCCTATGCTGCTCAAGCCAAAGCAGTATGAATAATTGATGGTAAATATTTGAATTCACTGCTGTAGTCTCAGGATAAACAGCTACTGTGGGTTCAATGGTGTGGTTGCCTGGAAGTTGACTCTGTGCATGTAATATGTTTTTTGTTTTTTTTCTTTTGTTTTTACAGACATCATGTCATACTGAAGTTGGACAATCGAATGGCTGGATCTTAGTCCTTCCTTTGGGTATCCCTGTGCTTCTGAAACAGTTTCTGCTGTAAAGTCCCCCCATTGTTCAAATGTTGTTTTGCTTCAGCTGTTCTACTGTACCCTGGAGTGTGGCAATATTCTGTACGTGACATGACACTCTGCATTGCTGTTTTGTTTGTCAGTTTAGAGTTGTGTGTCTGAATTCCTTTATTCAGGGTTGAAATCTCTCTTCTGATGGCTGAAGACACTCGTGTAATGTGTTTTCAGTGGTGTCTCAAGGAACTCAGGCTTGAGTTCACTTCAGCGGATAGAGCAATAAATGGCTGGAAGCACTCTTCAGTCCCCAGGGCTTCTTGACTCTGGGTTGCTCAGGAGTTCCTCAGACATGGCATTTTCTCTTGCCTTTATTTCTTCCCATCTTCAAAAATCGAAATGAAAATATTCACCTTTGTATTTTATGGTCTACTCTTGGGAACACGCACCATCAAATAAGCCAAGTTTAAAAGTAAAACTGCCAAGCTATACAGAATATTTTTAAATCTATCAGTATGCAAGTCCAAGACAAGTCCAAGGTCTGAGATGACACAGAAAATACAAACTTTTTTTGTTGTCTCAAAAACTATTACTGCCCACACCTTTCTAGCACTTTCGAGGTGTTGTCTACAAATCTTCACAGGTTTGTTATGTCTGCTGACTCAATGAAATCTCTTTCCCCTTTGACTCCATCCTCAGGTCCTTCACTAGTGGGTGCAGTGAGGAAGGACTGGGCCACTTACAACAGCATTGCCCTCTCCTGGGCTGAGGTGGAACAGCCACCTTCAGAGATAGTGGACTACGAGGTTAAATACTATGAAAAGGTATTGACTCTCACCATATATAGGATTTATAATGGACATAGCATGTTCAACCTCTGTTAAGGGGCCTTTTACATTGCTTTAAGATAATGATTGTCAACTGTACGTGTTGATTGCTTAATAGAGTGATAATGTGACAATGTAGTGCTGTTGTGCGTTATTAATGCTACAGTAGATTTTTTTTAATTGCTGAAACATGCCATAAGTGATGCAATGCACAGAACAAAGGACAATCACAGCACAGTACACACATTTGGCAAAAATAAAGTAAGCAGAAAGCATTGGCAATATGTTATCTCAGCATTTCTGCTCAGAAATCATCAAATAGGTTCTAGGTTGATCTGCTTTAGTGGTTTGTGGAATGCAAATAATGTATTTTGATTCATGCAAAAAAAAACTGTGATTTGTCTGTCCTGGTGTGTTAGAATATGTATTTGTTTGCTATGATCTCTGATAACCTGTTTTTTTCTTTTCCAGGAACAAGAGCAGCTGAGCTACTCATCTACACGGACCAAAAGCCCCAGTGTGGTGGTAACAGGCCTCAGACCTTCCACGGTCTACGTCTTCCATGTGCGAGCTCGCACTGCTGCTGGCTACACAGCATACAGCCCCACCTCTGAGTTTGCTACTGAAGCTGAGGGTATGGCTGTGCAGGGAAGGGGCATTCATGAAATATGTAGTTTGACTTGCGTGCAACATTTTCACTTTATTAAGAAACCAGATAGACGTTAAAATTGCAGTGGACGTTACATTTTTGTTCAAGAACAGAGCACAGGCCAGAAAGTGAGTTTTGAAAGCCAAAAAGTAATAGTTGAGTCAATGGTATGGATCAACAACCCTATGAATACCCTGCAGATATAAGTACTATAGCACTCATTACCCCTTTGGGCACGAACGTGGGATTTACTGCGGTTGTGTGCTCATGTAAGTTTTTATGATTGTCCAGCGCTCTGCCGATTCCAATCCTGACATCGCTTGCAGGGCTACGTGGCCTCTTGCAAGATGTGCGCTCGAGGTGATGAATATGTAAATCAAGGCATGTCCACCCTCATATTACTGTGCACTGATTGACTCTCCAATCCACTTCAATGTTCCTTTTCTTAACCACTGCAATACTCTTTACTTGGTATACTGGCACAAGTGAGTATCTGCCCTTAATGTGTCTCTGAGTTTAAGTAAAGGTTGAATGAATGAATGTCTGTTGGTTTTCTGATATAAGAAATGTGGATACTAACAACTGCCAAAGACATGATGTGTTGAGTGGACAAAACTAATGTAGAATATCTGAGTCCATTAAATTCTTTGGAAAATGTTTGTATTGTGATTTTATATAGGATCCATTTTCTTTCTCACCTTATTCCTCCCATCTATATATTACACACTTTTACATAGCCAGGGCCAGGTTCAGACTAAGGAATTCACAAGTACGTGACTGAGCCTGAACCAAATGAGCTGCCAGGTTGCCCCTTAATTGAATTTTCAAGGGCTCATCAAAAGGGGCAGTACTGATCATTGAGAAAGTGGCAGGAAATTGTTAAAATGTGCTTAGTTTAACAGTTGTCATGTGCAATGATAGGGCCTCATTCAGTCATTGAGCTGCACTGCCATTAGGCAGCACTAGATCATGCAGCTAACATCCCTCGGTTTACTCCAAGTAAAATGCTCCTTTTCCATCCTGGCAGCGGGCACTGTGTCAGCCAGACAGGCTGTTTTGGGATGGTGTGTAAACATCTCTGGTCTCTGTCTCCTGTTACCCCTCATGATGTCAAATGGGAATGAGCAGACACACTGCCAAAGATGATACTATACCTATGAGCCAGACACTGATGTACAAAGATGCACGATAAAGGACAGATTCCATTATATCGCCAACTTTCCAAATGTCAGAGATATCCTCTGACTGCGGAGCATCAAGACAGAGTGCAGCACAACAAATTCATAGCAAGAGAAATAGTGTTTGTACCAAATTTCAGTGCAATGAGAAAAGCATTTAGCAAGGGGCTTGTTGAGCTGTCAGTAAGACGCTTATCCAAACTTATTTTTGTAATATCTTTCATATCTTTAAGTGATTGCTAAGAGGCAGAAGTACAGAATAGCCTAAACTATTTTAGATTTTGTATGAAAGACATAAAAACAAGAAAAGTCCATGGCCCAGTTTTCTATCATATTGCCATCTATGATAAGGCTATACGTGTGCCAAAATATTGATCTCAGACCAAATAAATAATATTGCATCAAATTTATGAACATGCAGCTTCCCCCTCCTCCTTCTGAAGTTTGCCTTGTAGGTGTGCCTTCTTCTCTCTCCAATTTTCTACTAGAGCAATGGGAAGGAAAAAGAAGCCAAGGTTTTACTGTAAATAAATCTGTGAGCAAACAAGGGCACAGACATGATCCTCTGAACGCATCTGAACGGGAACAATTTGTATCACATGTGCAACTTCATGTTGTCTGAATTCGGCCCTAAGAATTTACAGTTTGATCTATATATGTTAAAAAGTGGTTTTATTATCAATACATAATAGTAAGTAGTGCACCAAACAATGTTTAGGATTTATCAATGAAAGACTGAGTATACTGTATGTTTGTTTCCCCTTGCATTTTCAGGGTTGATTAATGTGATGAGAGTTTTTAGTTAAGCTTCATTTAAATGGGAGAATTTACAAATTGTTGCCAAAAGAACAGCTTCATGTTCTGTTGTTTGAATGATATGTGTCCGTTATCTGTTTTTTAACTCTGGGAGAGCGTTGCTAATGTTAAGAAGTACTGACTGGACTACCCTGCCATATAGAAAAATCATCTGTACACTCTCCCTTTCCTGTGTCGTCACTCTCCTCAGATCCTGACATGGCTGATCAGGGTCAGGTTCTGGTGGTGGTCACAGCTTCTGTAGGAGGCTTCTCCCTGTTGGTCATCCTCACCCTTTTTCTCCTCATCACTGGACGGTAAGTTGTTGCATAGTTTTCTGTGGCACTGGCTCATACTCAACCACCACCACCATTCTCCGGCCATATTCTCATAGTTTGCCTCGCCTTCCTCCTCATAATCTCCACAGTGAGTCGGTGACCCACTGCAATCAGAAGTCTTTTAATTGGGCCTTTTGCACCAAGAGGGTACTCTTATTTTCCAACTGGTTTACCCACTCTTACGACTAATTACATAGCCCATGTACCAGCTGTTTCATCTAATCCTTTGGCTTCCATCCACTAGCTCAAACTGTTGTTGTCAGTCTCCATTTGAATATTACAGTTCTGTTATTATAGGTACATTGTAAGGACTGCAGCAAAAACATAAAGCCAAATTTTTGCCAGTCCTAATATCTTAATCCTAACCTCAAACATGCTGCAAATGTGTAGGCGATTTTATGATAATCCAGTAGTCAGGCTACATCGGAGCTACCACCTCATGCATGTAGCCCACTTGGGTGCCAGATGGCTAGAGCCACATAGGACCATATAATGATAGCCAAAAGATTTAAGTTTGAATGTCAATTTATGTTACCTAATGAGATTTATTTTCTAACTGCTGTTTCCCAGGTCTGCTGTGTTCCAGCTATGCTTATTAATTGCTGAAATCTCCTTTCTTCACTCCCTAATGTGGTTTTGATAGAACTGTCTTAGTATAATTTGAGGCTTTTAATCTTTGTGCATTTTTGTGTATATAAACACAACAAGAAAAGGGTGGAAATATTGTATTTATGCTGCACAGTTCCACTACCTTGACATTTTCAAAGGGCTACTTTCTTATGTATGGCTTTTGTATTGTGGAAACAAATTGCTCTTGTTGCTAAATATATCAGTGCTTGAATGTTACTCTCCCCCCACTTGTCTCTTAAGAGACTGAGCCTCAAAAGACTTGAATTTGAGGGGCTGTGAGAAATAGAATAAGCAAGGGAAAATGGAAGGGAAAAAAAAGGACTACATGAAGGCAAGGACACAAGCAGCCATGAAAGAACAGGTGACTCAGAGAAGAAAGAGGGCACTTCTGTTTTTCAAGTAGCATAATTGTCTTGTAAACCAAAAGTTGACAATGTGGCATTACAGGTATAAACCCAATAGCACAGCGTGGCAAATGCCTATTGAAAGGCAAACATCTATTCTGCTATTGCTATTCTTAAAAATGGAAAATGCAGTTTTCTTTCATAGAGTAAAAGTTCACTATTGCACCTTTTGTCCCTCCAGTAGCAAATTTGTTATGTATCATACTTTGTGTTTGTGTTGTTCAGTAATTCACTTTATGTAGTTGGGATAAAGCTGAAAGGGTTATAAACTAAAAGAGCACAGTGAAGAAAAGGATATTCGGTCCCAGATGCACTAGGGATTTTTTGTAGTACTGAAATACAAGATGACTTTTTACCCTTTGGCCAACTGCCTCTCCTGTTACAGGTGTCAGGGTTACATCAAAGCCAGAATGAAGTCAGAGGAGAAGAGGAGGACCCGCTTCCACAGTGGACACGGTAATGCACACACTGTGTGTGTCTTTGCTTCTGAATGTGAGCATGGCTTTTGCTGCAGGAGTGCATGTATGCCTTGACTCCTGAAAGTAACGCTCTGGGCAGTAGTTTGGTGAGCAGGCAGGAATCCTTCTGTCTCACCATTTCATCAAGAACACAACTACTACATAGACTGATCACAAATTTGAAAAACTCACAGTTGTCTCTTTGCAGCTGTCACCATGAGTAAATTCATGCGCTTTTCCACTTCATTTTGAGTTATTTTTATCTCGTTTTTGAGAAAAAGGCGAATGGGCCAAGTGAGCGGAGGACTGATTGGCTTACATTCATTTGTTTGTTTGTCCATACATGCATCTGTCCATCACAGGATATTTCAGATATACATACAGAATAAAACTGGCCGATAATGCATCTCATCAGTGTCACTACATTTTCAAAATTACTCTAATTGGCCCCTGATGGGTACTACAGCTTTTATACGTACACATATGTCGTGACTCATACACCCTTTATTGGATTTTTACAAATCTTTAGGAAATTACACATTTCACTGCTGCATTCCATTTTCAGAATTACAGTGTGGCGCTGCAATTACAGGGCAAAGCAAGGTGACATATTTGTTATTGATTGGCCCAGAGGGGGATGAAATGTTGTGTTGTTATTAATTGAGACAGTCTGAAAACAGGCAGGGAGACGCAGAGCTCTGGCAGGATTCGATCCAAGGCCAGCAGGAGAACTCATGTGGCTTCAGAGAACCATCGGACTGTCTCTAGGCACAAGTCCTGATTGATCCAATACTTAAACACAAGGGCATTTGAATAAAAATGATATAACATTCTTACAAGTCCATGCACGCATGCAACGCACACACACACACACACACACACACACACACACACACACACACACACACACACACACTCAATCACTTATTCTGTTACTATCTATTTGACAGGGAGAAAGCCTGATTCTACATCCCCTATTGACCTTGTGTCCTTTTCCCTGCACAAACAGACAATTAAATGTGTGTGTGTGTGTGTGTGTGTGTGTGTGTGTGTGTGTGCGTTTCTCTTCATATACATATATGTATGTGTGTGTGTGTATCTTCAGGTTGTCCCATGTCTCTTCCCCTGAAAATGTGCAAGAGGTTGGATGGAGACTGGCCCAAATAATAAAACAGTCAGACTGTTGTGCATTGCTTGGACTTTTAACTGTCATTGCATGTCAGTGCAACCGAGTTTTACATATATGAAAAACAATAATAGTTTTGCAAGTACCAAAAAAGTATTCATATGAGTTACCTATGGAAAGATTATGAAACCTATTTAAGTAGCTAATAAATACATGCCTTAAAAACTTTTGCTAGATTATATTTTTGCGAACCTGAGGGGTTGCGCAGACCAATGTCTATTCTAGTCTATTTTATTCTATTCCGTTCTCTTCTATTCTCTTCTGTTCTATTCTGTTCTATTCCGTTCAATTCTATTCTATTCTATTCTCTTCTATTTTATTCTATTCTATTCTGTGGTTTGTTCTGTCACTGAGCTGAGCGTGGAAACCCTGGAGACAGAGGTAGTGGGTAGAGTCCAAACTGGAATCTGTCTTACACAATGCCTTTAACTCTCCTACGATGAGCTGACACAGCTATAGAGTATCTTTAGTCCCCAGCTCATTTCCCAGAGGTTTACCAAGAAGTGCTTCAACTTTTCATTTGTACCAAGCATCACATGTGGCTACACAATGCTTACTGCAGCAGTGGTCCCAGCCTCAGCCAAATAAGAGGATGATGAAGTCTGGGTGCCTGCATTGCTGTGGGCTGTTTTCATTGATCTCTGCTCATATGATCACATGTACTCACATGTACTGAATCAGGCACCATCTGATCTGCATTTAGGCACGTGACCTGTGCATATTTCTCTGCACATTTGGGTCCATTGGCACACATGTTACTTCTATCTGTAAATCTGATCTTAGAATTTGAATATCTAACAATGGCATTTGCATACTTCTCTGTAGATCTAATAAGGTGAAGAGCAAATATCGTGCATTTGAACATACTGGATATATTGTTTAAATTTATAGGTTTGTTAAGTGCAAACATCTGTAAATCAGTGATTAGTTGATATATCAAGTCCTTTGAAGCAGTTTTGTGTTACATTTGATATGTTCAATTTGTTCTATCTTATCTCTTATAAGGGAATTATTTGAGTTTTATTTTCTGTTCTATTGAATTCTACTCCAACATGGTTAATTAGTGGAATTAATTAGGTTATTCCAACTTAGTTAATTAGTGTCTCTTCTCCTCTAGTTCCGTTCTCTGGGATAAAGACCTATGTGGACCCAGACACTTATGAAGACCCCACTCAAGCTGTGGAGGAGTTCACCAAGGAAATAGACCCCTCATGCATACGTATTGAGAGGGTGATTGGTGCAGGTAAAACCACCCACATGCAGATACTGTATGTACACACACACACACACACACACACACACACACACACACACACACAAAGGTATAAAAGTAATAAATTCTGATAATGCATAATTAGTACAAGTATTTAAAAGACCATTCAGTGCTCATAGTGACAGCATTTACTGTGATCTAGGCATTATTTCCATACTTAGGATTACACATGCAAAATGTAAAGATATTCGAATAAAATTTTCATAATGCTCTTTATAGTCTAGCACTTGTGATAGGGTGAGGTGATTTTATGTTAATGTTGCGTAACAGTTTTATTGTATATAAAATTACCATTTCACCATAAAGCTCTAGTTTCACGCTTTAGGACTCTTAAAGTAGTCTGATCTAAAGTTATTTATTCTGTCATAGAAGAACAGTAGCAAAATATTAAAGCATTCTAGCAGGCAACACTGCTTACAGTGAATAATAATGTTCATTGATTCATTAATTTGAACAGATTGTCTCTACTAGTTAGACAGTGAATAATTATGAAAGCATCGTTCACTTGTCTAGTTGCAGTATCAAGGTTTCCACCTGCTGGAAGCAGGGTGCACTCACATCTTTGCACAATGGCAGGGGAATCACAGCACAGTGCCGTTACACATAAACTCTAATTTGTTCCAACTTCAATTTTAATTGATTAACCAACTAACTGATTGACTGAACCTACAATGCAAAGATTCCATGCCATAGACTTTATTTCAGCAGATATTTGACTGAGAAGGTTTTATGGGATTAGAATTCTAAAACAAAATCAATTCCCCTGTACTGAGAACATAAAACAGCCAGATAATTGAAGGCCACAGTATTGATCTGAGGGAGTTTTGAGGGAAAATGTAATCCCTTTCTAAGACTTTAGGCCATGCTAAGTATTTATATTTATGATTTCACCCAGTTACAGTATATTTAACACTACTCGGAATACATTTTGTGATACAAGAGACTATACATAACAAAGCAGCTCACTTTTTCAACAGTTGATAACAGAATGTGAGATATAAGGTGGAGAGTCAGGGCAGAAACTAAAGTGTTTGTATGTGTGTGTGTGTGTGTGTGTGTGTGTGTGTGTGTGTTATGTCGTATATGTGTGTGCATCTTGCAGGAGAATTTGGAGAGGTGTGTAGCGGTCGCTTACGTTTGCCGGGGAAGACTGACATCAATGTGGCAATCAAGACTCTTAAAGGTGGCTACGTGGAGCAACAGAGGCGGGACTTCCTGCGTGAAGCATCAATCATGGGACAGTTCAACAACCCCAACATCATCCGACTCGAGGGAGTGGTTACTAAGAGTAAGCTCTGTGTGTATGTGTGTGTTTGTGGGTGTATTTCTGAAGAGGTTTTTTTTTATCTTCTTTTTCATTGTCCTCATCGATTTCTATACTCCAATGATTCTTTCCTTCAGTCTCCTTCTTGGTTCTCCACTTCTATCGTGCCTTTGTTTTATTTTTTTCCAGGCAGACCAGTAATGATAGTGGTGGAGTACATGGAGAACGGAGCGCTCGACTCTTTCCTCCGGGTGAGAAGCACGTTTACAGTTTTACATGACTTTAACTTGTATCCTGGGAAGACATACTCATCGTTACATCATATCTGTCCTTTCTGTCTCATAATGTCTCCAGACACATGACGGCCAGTTCACTGTCATCCAGCTGGTTGGCATGCTTCATGGCATCGCGGTGGGCATGACCTACCTTTCAGATATGGGTTACATTCACAGAGACCTAGCGGCCCGCAACATCCTGGTGGATGGCAACTTGGTCTGTAAGGTGTCTGATTTTGGCATGTCCAGAGTTCTCGAAGATGACCCTGAAGCAGCGTATACCGCTACAGTGAGTGTTCCTCCACAGGATATTGTCACGTAATACCTGAGCAGAACTGGCAATTTTAAATACAGAATATCTCTTTAACAGGTATGCCCTGTGCTGCTGTGTTGTCTTGTTTTTTGTTTTTTTTTGTTCTTTTGTTGTTGTTCAAGGGAGGAAAGATACCAATTCGCTGGACAGCACCAGAGGCCATTGCTTATGGCAAGTTTTCCTCAGCGAGTGACGCTTGGAGCTATGGCATTGTCATGTGGGAAGTGATGTCGTACGGCGAGAGGCCCTACTGGGAGATGTCCAATCAAGATGTGAGCTGCTGCCGATGGTTAATTCCATATCCACTGAGGCAGAATCAACACAACATGTCATTTTAGGGTGCTTTCACAGCCAAGATATTTAGTTCAGTTGAATCCAGCTCTGGCACCTTTGACTAAATTTGGTTTGTTAAGGCAGGTGTGAACATGTATGAAATTAGGTGCCAACCGACTTAACCAATTAAACTCAGGCACAGATCATTTCAGAAATCAGCGTTTCAGATCATTCCAAAACAAATAAGGAAAGCTCTGATAAGATTATGAATTTCATTAACCAGATTCATGACATAAATTTTGTAAATTCATGTGTTGTAGTCTTTGCAGTCTCAACATGCCTAATTTATCCACCTATTCATAGAGTTGTATGAGTTATAGTATATAGGTTTCTTATTGAACTTAATAAGAAATCATGCTCACCTGATTCATCTCCGCTGAACGTAAAGAGTAGATTGATGCCCAAGTTGTGCCACCTGTCTGCAAAGGTGCTCGAAGATGCATGTCTTTTGATTATCTTAATTATGAAATCTTTGACCATACAAGTTGGACATGAAGTTCAGAATGAAAAATTTATTCCCTTGAACTGTAATGTAAACTCCAGAGGAGTATTATTAGGTCAGAGTTCAAAGATTGGTTTATGATTTCCAAATGTTTACATGCGTGTGTGTGTGTGTATCTCAGGTAATTTTGTCCATTGAAGAGGGTTATCGTCTCCCAGCACCAATGGGCTGCCCTGTGGCGCTGCACCAGCTGATGTTGCACTGCTGGCAGAAGGAGCGTGGCCAGCGCCCACACTTCAGTGATATACTCACTTTCCTGGACAAGCTCATATGCAACCCCAGTAGTCTGCTCACTCTGGTGAACGATGTACAGAGGTTAGATTAAATGTATATTTACATACATACAATGTAATATAGAATCATGACAGGAGAACGCGAACCCATCCTTTTGTGTTAATTTTAACTCTGAACTCTCTTTTTGTCATCATAGTTTCCCTGAATCCCCCGAGGACATGCCAGACTACCCTCTTTTCATCTCTATCGGCGATTGGCTTGACTCCATCAAAATGAGCCAATATAAGAACAACTTCCTGGCGGCAGGCTACACAACACTGGATTGTATTTCAAGCATGAGTATAGAGTGAGTCAAGTCAAATGTTCTCGAGGGCAGTTATAACAGGAAATAGATGCAAATTAAAAATGAAACATATTAGCAATGCTAAACAAGACAACAAAAGTTTAACATTAGAAAATATCTGTATGTACATATCTTGTAGCCTTGCTATAAATGTTTGTTCTATCCTTCACTGCTAATTAAAAACATGGCAAAAGAGAGCATATAATAGGCCACAAAGGGACACAACAAAAGCTTGTACCCTGATCTCAGAGCAGCAGATGTGTGCAGATATGTCACAGTGGGTCACACGATGTGCTGGCTTTATGCAGTAACACTCTGAGTTAAGTGTTTTTTCACTCTGACTAGATGACAGTGTTGAGTCATTATTTCCTACAGAGCTAAAAGTCTCAAGTTCTCCCCTACCGATGTCCTTCTTGAAGGTTAGATTGAAGTGGATGACTTAGGATTCATGGCATATTTGTTTTGACGTAGGCCTGCTGCTGCATTCAATCTGTTGAATTTAAGACTCCTTAAATCTTTTTCTCCCCTCTCCAGTGACATCAGGCGTATCGGTGTGTGTCTGATTGGTCACCAGAGGAGAATCATCAGCAGCATACAATCTCTTCGCCTGCAGCTTCATCATATCCAACAGAACGGCTTCCAAGTCTGAGATGGTTGCACAAAGGACAGATTGGATGCAAGGACTAAGCTGGATACAAACCAGTTTGTTGGCATTGACATTCAACTGATTGCACCAAACACCAGACTGTTAGGTGTTACAGATACCACACACTGCTCATGCTAAGTGAGAGCAGTCCGCTAGACCAAGTGAGGTCTAGCAAATACACACACATCATCCTATGGACCATGGTCAATAAATTCTCCACAACAACCAACCTCTGTCAGCTTTGGCCAAATATGGTCTCTTTATCTCAGCAAATACTAGCACTCACTTGAATCTAGGACTCATTTTCTGTAGTGTCTAATCAAGTGTCCACCAATACCTCTTATCTTTCCAAATGACAATCGATTTAATTATTTCTATTGACTTTGAATGGTCTTAAGTCTGTTACCTCATGACTGGAGAGGTGAAGATGTTAAACATCGGCATGGTATGGTATGGTATGGTATGGTATGGTATGGTATGGTATGGTATGGTACGATGTGGTATGGTATGTGACACTGATAAAAACTGAAAAGTAGAATGATGTGCACTCTACAATGAATTGGCACAGACTGCCCAGATTTTGTGAAATAACAGTATTCAAAGGGTTGAAGGACTGGGTAATGTGTCTTATACTTTTCCCGCTGATTTATGTAATAATTCACTGGAAAAAAAAACAGATTGATAGTACGATCAATACAATCATGTTTTTTTGAAACGAAGACCGCTGAATGTCAAGATTTTATAGAAATGTATGTTCTATCCTCATGATAATGCAGTATGTGCTGTACGAAATGTCTTGTGAAAGGTGTATGTTTTATTCAGCATTGTTGTTCCTCAATCGACAACCCTATTTTAATACTTAGTTTTCTCTTAGAATTTATCCACCTCAGGCCCAAACATTGAGCTCTCTTCAGGGCGGACAGTTTTACAAAAATGTACTGTGTTGATGCAAGGTGAACTTGGTTTGCACTGATGAAAGTGTAACATTACAAAGTTGCACAATAGCAAAGATCTGTAATAGAAAGATGATGATGATGATGATGATGATGATGATGATGATGATGATGATGATGATGATGATGATGATGGTGGTGATGACATTGGTTACAAGGGGCATGTTGGAATCCTGGTGAGAAACTATTAAAGAGGATGACCTTTCACAGCAGCAATTTGTGTCCTATACTATAACAAACTAAACAGAGAGCCCTGCACCATACTTGTACAAAGAGTCCATGATAGGCCATCTAAAAGCTTGAGAATACACACATGCATGGATGCTCACTCACTCACTCACACACACACACACACACACACACACATCCTCTTAAGTGTCACTCAAGAGACAGGCACATATTTTCAGGACGTGAAGGATCAGCAGGTGAGTTTGTCAAAATGATCTCAGGGTAGACATAGATTAAAAATATAGAGCCAAGCACGATGGCAAATTACGTAACACATACGTTTCATTTTATCTCCAAAATGAGATTTTGGTAGAATGCATAGTTTGTGTTTGTATTAAAGATAATATGCAGGCCATGTCGTACGTTTTTCTCTTTTCTACATACAAAACTACATGTATGACTCTGTTTTTACATACAATCTGCATATTTGTTTACTAAACAATTAATGATAATGGTTGTTGTTTGTTTGACTTCTGATACTTAATCAAAGAACAAATCCAACAGGCAGCCTAGCCTTGGTATAAAATTGGCCTCTAGGTGGCGGACTTGGGTGAGCACCCTCTCGTCTCCAAGCAACGCGGTGTAAATAATTTTTCTACAGACTGAAGGACTGTAAGAGGAATGAATGAAGCGTTGGTTTAACGCGGTTTCTTTATTAAACTCGGGGCAGACTATTGAATGTATCTTGGAAGCAAGATCCCAGGGATCCATTACAGGTAACACACAGTTGTACAAAATGGTTAGGGGTAGCGGATAAGGCAAGCTAACATTAGCACTATCGTCAGCTAACTAAGGTTAACTGGCTGGTTAGCTTTCAGCGACCTGGCTGGTTATCCTTTAGCGCTGACCAACATAATTTTCTTAGTACCATCTGGAACCATTTCATCCACCAATAGTATTAATGAAAGCTGTTCATGTTAACTGGGCAAGCTTGTGAAAGTGATGATATCTAACGTTAGTACCGTGGGCGAATAGGCTAGTCAAGTAACCACTAGCTTAACGTTAGCTAATGATAGCTAGTAACGTTAGCACAACAAGAGATTAGTTCCTTAGAATAGAACCATTAAGCATGTAAGTTAACAGTTAACAATTGATGTTGACGTGGTAAGCGTAAATAAAGTGACGTCAAGCCAAACTAACTGCGGTTGTAGCACATTTTAGGTAAAGCTTGGATGTTCATATGGGCATGCTCTCTATGGTTTTGATTTTAACCTGCTTGACCGAGCTTCCTTTAGCCCGTAGCTAAACCCTTACTTTTTAAGAAGAAAATATACTTTCCTCTCGTAATAGCCAGTGTAGATGTGTTAGTATGACTAGGTTATTTTATCCCTGATACTGGGAACAAGATAGCTAACCCAGTAACGCTAACGTAATAGTAAATTGCATATCATCTTTCAGCATGGGTAATGTCACAATGCATGTGCTAAAAAAGAAGTCAGACTTTGCTGTGAGCCACAGAATAATAACAAATATCAAATGTTATGGATGTGATGGGAGAATTTCGGGTGCATTGACTTCAACTGAATCTGGTTCTATCTCAAACACTCAAGGCCATGTAATATTGGCATCTAGAAAAGATGTCCAAAAGTAGTTAAAGGTGATGGAAGGCAGCTGGCAGGTTGTGTTACCAGGCACCCTGCTTTTCAGCATGAGGGGCCAGGCTTCATATTGATTTGGGTTTTAGTTACTCTTTGATAAGTTATTACTTTAAGCTTAAGATATTAAAGAGGTGTTGATGTTAACAAATGTGATTTGAGCTGATCACAGAAATAGCCCATGTAAATTAAATTATGTTTTAGGGACGTTGTTACCTTTTAATTGTTCCGGTGTTTCTTTTCTTTTCTTCGTCAGGAAGATTTGCTAGTCATCTAATGGTAGTTGGTTAGCCAATGGGGCTGTTTGACAAGCTAGCAGGATTGTTGGGGTTGAAGAAGAAGGAGGTGAATGTTCTCTGTCTGGGACTGGACAATAGTGGTAAAACCACCATCATCAACCAGCTCAAACCCTCTAATGTAAGTCTACCCATAGCTTGCTACAGTATTGTTGCACTCAGTATTAAGGTAGCATCATTATGACTAATGTTAGAAATATAAGACACACACAAACAAATTTGGCTGCATCAACCACAGAATCAATGGCTGTAAGAATTTTAAGTTGTACACATCTACTCCATACTGACATGTAAGTTTTCCTGCAATCATTTAGATAACTCAGGCATTTAAGTTTAACTGGCTGGGAATTTTAGACATCTTCATCACCTGTCCTGTGTATTTAGATTTTAACACAAGACACTTCACTTGTCTCACAGGCCCAGACACAAGACATCGTCCCAACCATTGGCTTCAGCATAGAGAAATTCAAGACATCAAGGTAGCTACTATCATGATTGAACAACCAGTTGGACATGAAATCAAACTGGTAGCCCAAGTAATGCTTTGCCACCTTTGTACAATTGTGTTTTGTCTCTCCTTTGTAACTTAAAACAATTGTGTGATAACTGCTATATTACTGTTTAGTCTTTTTCAACTTTAATTAATTATTTAATTTTAATAGAGCCTCGTCTCTTCTCTTCTCTTCTTTTCTCTTCTCTTCCTCACAGTCTTTCCTTCACTGTGTTTGATATGTCAGGCCAAGGCAGATACAGAAACCTCTGGGAACATTATTACAAGTGAGTGCACCAGTGGTACAAGAAACAGATCAGTCTCCATTGATCAGTATACGTATACGTATATATGTATTTTGTTTATTGATGCATTTTGTTTCACTTTCTGACCTGCTTGTGCTCCTCAGGGAGGGTCAGGCCATCATATTTGTCATTGACAGTGCAGACAAGCTGAGGATGGTAGTGGCCAAAGAAGAACTGGACACATTACTAAACCATCCAGGTATATTAGTGTCATTCATTGTCCCTGAACATGAGTTTGAGTCCAGGCCAGCTAATGCTCTTTCTTATGCCCTTTCTGTCCCAGCTGTGCAGTAGAAAAATATATGTTATTCATCTTTGATGTTTTAGCTTTTGTATTGTCAACATCAATTTAGGCTGTTAAGTTTGTTTCTTTCCATGTTATTACACTCCACAATTCCACCGTCTTGTTTCTCATTAGTTGAGCTGAAGGAGATTGCTAATTTAAGCAGACTAAAACTTGCCCATATTGTGTCTCTTGCTCTCATTACAGACATTAAACATAGGAGGATCCCCATCTTGTTCTTTGCCAACAAGATGGATGTGAGGGATGCTCTGTCTTCAGTCAAGGTTTCACAGCTGCTCTGTCTGGAGAACATCAAAGACAAACCCTGGCACATCTGGTATGAACACATGCATGCCAATGTCTTTGAGAATCAGTGATTCATTTTAATCTGGCCTGACACCTTTCACACTGTTGCTTGTACACACACACAAACACACATGTGCTGTAACAACCATAAACACACGTGCATACACAGTGGAATCAGTATTCCTTAAAGAAAACATCAGCCCCAAAGTTAAAATTCTGTAATTATGTACTTAACCACATGTGAGGCAGAACTCTGCTGAAGTTCATAAGACTAACAAACACATAGTGAGCTGAGTGAGAGAGTTGAGTGGGTACACAACTGTTCACACTTTCAATAACAGGGATCTGTCTGTGAAACTGTGCATTTATAAGTCAGTACAGCAGGATTGGAATTCCCATATGACAAAGCAGTCCTCATGTGACCTGTTTATGTTTCAGTGCCAGTGATGCTTTGAAAGGAGAAGGTTTACAGGAGGGGGTCGACTGGCTGCAAGGTATGATTAGAGTTAACATCTGAATGATGTCTATTAAATCATAGAGTTAGAGTTTAATAAAACTTGTAAGATAACAGGAGACAAGTATCCACCAACTCCTGCCATGTACTGTATACAGTCAACTGTGCTAAGCCAACACATCTAACACACTGAAAGGAATAATATTGATGGCAGTTTTACACAAAATATTATATATCAGTCTTTTGTAGTAAGATGAACGTGGATTTTTTTCCATTAGCTTGCTTTCGTTGAATAGTTGACCACCTGTTGACTGATTGCTAGCCACTTAGCGCAAGCAAGACCACAGTTATTTAACCAGTGTCTTAACCCACAATGCACATAATGGATTTTTGTAATTCCAAAAATGTATGTATATTGTTGCATAAAACATGATACACTCAAAATTTGGCCTCTGTGAATAATTGGTATTGGTCAAATCACTATAGATGTTTGTTTTTGTGAAATCTTTCATGATTAATTTAAATTTCAGGTTCTGTCACATTATTAAAATTGTCTTATATGTCCAATCCACGTTTCACATAACAAACCTTTTCTCACTTGATCACAATTCTAGAATTCAAGATTGCCCTTTTCTATCTTTTTACTTATTGCTATTATTTTTTGCCCACAAAAACTTCCTTTGCATTTCTGATTGGCGATTACTTTTACTGCTTATATGTTCCCAATAACACTCCAGTTTATCTCTTTGCCTGGAGGGTTTCCATGACATACTATGGTATTTAATCTGCGAAGACAGTCTGATCCACTACATCCACAATATGACTATTCCTCTCTTTTATTCGTTCTCATTTAAATACTTCCATAGATCAAATTTCACAGTGAGTACTGGCTATTGAGTGTTTGCTGTACTGTGTTATTGTATTGCTGGGTAGTTGTAGAATATCACAAACAATTTCCCTCTTTTAACCTTGCCACCTCCATTATGCTCCTGTCCGCTGGTCTTTAGTTCAGAATACCATTCTGAAATGGTATTGACAAATGGTTTTGACTTTCCTCCTGCCAGTGAACCAACTTTATAGTGCATGGTGAAAACCCCTCTGATATGCCATTGCAGTGGGCAGCATTCCTTGTAAAGCTAATAACTTTATCCACTAGGGGTGTCACAATTCTCTAAATCCTCGATTCGATTTGATTTTGGATTTTAGGGTCACGATTCGATTCGATTCTTGATTTTTTTTCTTTTTCTTACAGCGCAGAGGCCTTTGCCATTTTTAGACTAGTCTAGTCTATGATCATTGGTTTTATTCATTAAATTTTGTACAGTAAATCTTATTTCAAAAGATGGGCTACATATAAGTGATGCAATTTCCATTTTTCTTGTGTAATGTATCACATTAGGCACTAATGGTCAAATTTAAATAATTTATTTACAATATAAAGTAACAATCTTGTTCTCAGTCAAGTGGAAAACAACAAAAACAAAGCGTTTTCCACCACCGAATAAGGCTGCAGGTCTGCTGCTATAAATAGCCCTATAACGTTAGTTCTAGCTTTTGTGCGAGCTGAGGTCTGTGGAAGTTTTATTGCAAATGAGGATGGAATAGTTGGCTGGACCAGTGATGGTGTTTTCCCAGTTGTCAAATCTACATCTTTGTGATGCCGGCGAATGTGTACTGCCATGTTCATAGTGTTTCCCATGGCCGAGTATGGTACACGCACATAGCATATCTTACACACTGTGGTCTTCTTGTCGACAACGCAAATGTTGCGGACATATCTCACTGGGAACGCAAAATATTTCCACACTGGTGATTTAACTCAACTCAACTCAACTCAGCTTTATTTGTATAGCACTTTAAAAACAACCACAGCTGAAGACAAAGTGCTGTACAGAAGTGATAATAGAACAACAAAACTTAGAAAGAACAGTAGAAAGAATAAAAACAATCAAACAAAT
>OMKZ01027605.1:0-19061 GCA_900302535.1 Neoniphon sammara
GTCTCAACACAATTCAATAGACGGGGTTTGTGCAACGCCTTGAAAGTCTGGAAAACGCTTCATTTTAACCGTTACGTTTTCAAGGTTAGGAATATGCTTGAATTCAAATATACTCCTTGAAAACGACTTGATTTTCAAGATAATCTGGTGTTTCATCTGCACAGTCGCTCACGTAAAAAAATCTTTTTAATATATCAAACGATCCCATGATCAAGCATTAAATAACCCTAATCAAAACTACAATCAAAATTAATATGAACAGCTGGTAAAAAAAATAGTGACAATATACATTGATTGCTGTGGGTATAAAAGAATCCTGTAAACTTTATTTTGCATTTAAAGTAACAATTTAGATTAGATGATAAAGTCTTTGAGAGTCTGGAAATCTTGGTTTAGGTACCTTGAAAGTGCTTGAATTTTACTCTCAGGAGGCTGTACAAACCCTGAATAGAAATGTTTAATTTCTGTGTCTCCAGCTGGTTAGCTAACCCTGGCTATCTTGCAAACACATTTGACTTACACGCTAACAAACAGTACAGGTTTTTAGTTATTTGCACATATAATTTTTGTAAGTGAGAAAGTAAGATGTAAGTTTCTTTTTTTATATACTTTGGGAGTAGCTGATGCTCTCAGACCAAATTACAAGGAGAGGCTGAGGTCGGTGGGTATTAAACACTGCTGTCTAACAGCCAAAAGGTTGACTGGATACCAAACGAGGTATTCCTGATGATGTAATCCCTCAGTGTGAAACCTGCCCTCCGTGCACACGTGCACCACGCTGATCCCAGGCCTGAAATCGTCATTCCAGACATGAACTTTTCATACTGTTATTCCCCTCAGATTCCCGCGCTCTGTCAGAAAGTCAGCTTTTCAGGAATTGAGAGAAAGTGGTGGATTTCCCCACTGGCTCCTCTGTCTTACTGACACTATGAATCATCGGTGGCTTGGCTTACTCACAGGGCTGTGAATTGTTTCAGGCATGTGGAGGACAACCTTAGATGTCAAAAAGAAAAAGAAAAAAAAGAAAAAAAAGAAAAGCAAGTGCTGCAAATACACAATTAAGAGACACAAGGTTTTAGGAGGACACGGATGGTGTGAACACAGGGAGGTGTGTCTGAGCATACACATACACACACACACACACACACACACACACACACACACGTCCCATGAGGATGTTGAGAACACATAACAGTGGTTGCAGCAGCGGAACAATGCAGGGCTCCCCATGTGGGGGCGGATACACAAAGAACGGGATGTTCACTACGGTGAACACACACACACACACACACAAGCATACACAAGCATACATACTGTATACGCACACATGCAAACAAAAGCTCTCTCTCTCTGTGTGTGTGTGTGTGTGTGTGTACCTGTGGCTGTACCGGACTGCGATGATGAGGCCCAGCTGTAAGTCAGAAGGAAACACAGCCTGTCAGCCGGCCTCTGCTCAAGTGTGCTTGGAAATTTAATAATCAAACTCTAGAAATATCAACTACACCCAAAATGATAATCACCATTATTTTGTAAAATATTGCCATCACAACTGTCAATCACAATCACTGGTGTTGAAGATTACGGTTCCAAACTGAGTGAACTCAGCATGTTCGTCGACTACAGCACACTTTCTAAATTCAATTATGCAATTTAATGTTTCAGTATCACCACTTTAACAATATTTGGCATATTCATTGTGGAAGCTTCATCAGTGATGTGTGATCACGGTTTAGCTCCAAGTGAAGACAGTAGAGGGCAGTAGAGTTAATAAGTAGAGCAGACCAACAGAGGAAGGAGGTGGGGAAATTTCAACATTGCCTTCAGGTAAACCATATGCATATTTTTGTAGTTTATTTTTTTCTGCTCATTTTATCAAAATGCTTTTCAGTTCCTTTTTGGTCTATAGCTGACTTCTATTTAACTATTTATCTTCAAACTTTTTTTTTTAATTAAATGAATATTATCAACATATCCAACAACTGAATGAGGGCACAGATGTGTGCTTGCCAGTCTGCTTCGGCTGATATTTCCACTGTGTCATGTCATTTAAAACATACATCTTTCACCTAATCCTGCCATGGTGACAGAAGGACAAAAATGCAATTCAATATCTGGGTTTGAGCTGATTTTAATCATTTTTGAAAATACCACTAATTGGAGTAAATCGCTGAACTCTCTCCAGCTGAAAGCATGCTCTCGTCTGGTCAGCCAAAAACTCACCAGCTGCCCTTTAAATGTACCACACGTTAACCTCTAAATCCTCTTTTGGCTGCAGTTGTTTTATTAGTTGAACCGTTTATATCTCACATAATAATCCTCTCTACTGGATAGGCAGATAAGTTTGCATACACAAGAAATTTGACTTGGTCAGCACATTATACACAGACCAAAGAAAGAACTCTAAAAGATAATAAAAGAAAAGAGAAAATTTAGAAAATAGGTCTCTTCTCTATAAATTATGCACATATTGTTTATTAAATAATTGTAATGAAAAGAACCTATGGAAATCAGAAATAAATATATAAAAGATACACAGAAATATATACACATCTAAGGTAAACTGTACAAGGAGTCTGGCTGTTGTTATTAATTAAGGCAGAAAATAACAAGCTGTACAAAGGCTGCCCCCTAGTGGCGACGTCACCCACTGCACCCATACAGTACCTTCATAGCAGCCATGGCCTGAACAGTGAGACCCAGTCTGGTGGGGGTGAGGGCTGCCAGCATGGCGTTGAACCGACGACTCTTATTCTGGATGGGCGAGGAATACACGCCGTCTGCAGACACACTGCCAAACCTGACACACACACACACACACACGGATTAGGAATCACTGGATGTTTGATGGCGTTTATTTTTGACGTATTATCAGTGTTGTGTTCAAAGATCAAAGCAAAAGTTATTCAGAGCAGATACCAATGTCAGTAAGGAGGTCAAAGGTCAGAGATCAAAGAAAGGGAAAAAATACCCCGGTGTCTGAAATCGTCGTCTATGATAGAGAACTACTTAAATGAGAAATAAGCAGTGGGGCCTTAAATTAGAGGCCAAAACGAGTCTTGGATACTCTTACACTAATCATTTATACATAGTTTATTTTGCATTTAAACACTGTTATTAGCATTTTTGTTGTACTCAATTTCCCTCAACCTGCCTTGTCTATTTCTGCTTTGGTTACCAACCCATTTCTTACATTTCCCAGAATGCCTTTCAGCAGTGCCTAGAGGCAGGGTGTGCATTTGATGCGTGTTGGTGTACATGACTGGAGAACAGTTCCCTTGATACTGGACTTTCATTCTTCATTCAGTAAGTTGCAAAACAAACAAGTCAAAACAGCCGGAGGAATATATTTTGGGATGACTGGAAGAAGACGACGAAATGTGCACTCACTGGTTTCAATAATATTTTTCTCATGTGACTAAGTTCTTATGGGAAGCAAACTACTGAAATTTGAATGTAATTTTATTGTGTGTGTGTGTGTGTGTGTGTGTGTGTGTGTGTGTTGCTAACTTGCTAAGCAGGTTTTCCCTTGGTATTCTGACACTGTCAAAGATCAGGATGCCATTATCAACACCATGTAGCCCTGAGAGAGAGAGAGGAGTGTAAGAGACAGAAAATGACAAAGAGATGTGCCAAAGCATATTTAATTGTGCAGGTTTCTGCATTTTGTCCATTGTAATTAGTGGGCTCACTTCGGGAACACTCTTACTATCTACGATGTTGTGTACGTTGTTATTAGTCAATATAAATACAATGACTTTTTAATCAAATGGGCCTATTGATCAGCATACTAATTTAGTGATGAGAGCGTAAACACCAAAATCATCCAAGTGTCCCTGGTAGATCACTCACTGCAGTGCTTCATGCTAACACTACGTGGAGTGATAGCATCATGCTAGCACTATCCCAAATTAAGAAGACTGACCTCCTCTGAAAGTTGTGTTTTCTATTCAATGGTCAGTCGATTAATTAGCTAAATATCACAAGCTCAGTGTAGCTGATGCAGCCAGGTTTAGTTTTGGAACTATTTCAGGTGAGAAACCACATACTCTTCCACCATGCAGTGATATTCACGTGCACACAGTCTCTCATTGCCCTCCTCCTATACTTACTATACAAACAGGGAAAGTAGTTCCTGCTAGTTAAAAACAGTACGATATTTTGATATCATATTTCATGTACATTTTACCAATCTGCAACACAAAACACCAAACTCGGCCTCATATTTAAAATTGTTGTAGAGCTGCTGAAAGTTGTCATTTCTGACTTCAAAATGCTTCATGCTAAACTGTTAGCATGCAGCATCAGAGCCAACTATCTACCAAGGACACATGGGTGGTTATAGTACCTATGTTATCATCATTTACCAGGAAAGTCTCAAAGTGAATAGAATAGAATAGAATACAATAGAATAGAATGTACCTTCTTTATGCTTCATGTCAATAGCATTCACTCCCGGGTACATGACACCATGTTTGTCTCTAATTGGCACAATGAAACAATGAGGACCTGTAGAGGCAGAAAGAGAAGATGAACTCAGCATTTTTTTAATTCAACTGCAGAAACAAAAAGGACTTATTAAAACTTCATTTCTTCATCTTCAAAACACCAGTTCAGACATCACAAAATAATATGTGCATCTGCAAATCTTATCTTGCATGTAGAAAAAAATCGAACTAGCTGTCTGATTTTTGTCACGCATTCAAACACGTGAATTTTGCTGGATCACATCTTCACATGCAGATATTTATCAATGCCAACTGACAACACACTTTCAAAAATAATTCAAAAGTCAAGGCCTCAAAACATTTATGAGCATTTTCCTATGAGCTTACACAATGACTCTTATATGGCTTCATAGGTATCGGCACAGGTGGGAAATCTCATCCGCCCATGAAGCAGGGCTGGTAAACATGGGTGGACTGACCTCACGTTTACTGACCTCACTTCCCAAGGTTTTTGGCTACTGAAGTTAAGATCTTTCAAAGAGCCGCCTCTCAGTGCCACCTAAGGCCATCAGAGAGAGATGTTCCCGAGTGCAGCTTTAAATATGTGACGCCAGACCAGGGTGAGAGTTGCCCGCCCACCTTGCGGCTCCCCGTCGACGATGAGCTGAGCGAAGACGGAGGCGTAGTTTCCCTTCATGGAGTTGCCGATGTACATTTTCTGGGCGTCAACACAAGGAGTTTGGATGATAAACTCCTGGAGAGAGACAGGGGCAGGTTTGGAGGTCGGACATCATAATCAACCTTAATATAAACCGTTTCTGATGCATGAAGTTGTAAGATGCATGTATCAGAAGCATAGTGTGTGAATGTGTATGCATATGCGAGGGGGCCGTGGGTGATAAATAATAATAAATTTTATCATATATATGAAAAATCACAGCAAACACTCTATGGTATTTTAATTTCTAAAGTTTTTATCTTTGTGCTCATATCCTTTAGTATTTTTAAATCCAACATATTCTTAATTCTGGCAAAATGACCACTTTTCAGATTTGACTTACGCAAAGTTATTATATATCATGCAGTTTATACCAAAATAATTTTGCGTCTGTGTACCTGTGTTGAAGGGTCATAGTGAGCCTCGGTCAGGATGCCTCTCACGTTGCTCCCGTGCCCTCGCTCTGTCATCGCAAACATCCCTGTGAACTCCAGATCCTCAAACAGACACACACACACACACACACACGTCAGATGAGGAATCGTGTCCACATGGTAACACATCAAACAAAAAGACTATTATCCTCTTGGCTGTGACATTTAACATTTGATACAATCACGGATACATACAGTGTATATAGCGTGTGTGTGTGTGTGTGTGTGTGTGTGTTTGCTTACAGTGACAGGCAGGTACCACAAGTCTGTCTGCTCTGGGCTACCAAGGTTGGTCACAGCTCCACCATACAAACCACAGACCACACCTAGCTAAGAGACAGACACAACATGCATGTTACATAATACAATGTGTGTGTGTGTGTGTGTGTGTGTGGGACCAAGTACATCTAGCTATGGCAATATCCTTTATCTCTGAGGACAATAAAGATACACCTATCTTGCTTCCTGTGTTCACCCTCACACTGGAACCAGCGATTAAAGTTTTCACATGCTGTCCCGTAATCAGAGGGTCACAGGTTCAAGTCCCATGATAGCAATGCATCCATCAGCGTCCATGTGTCCCTGTAAGTCCACTGTAAGTCTCTCTAGATAATAGAACCAACTTAAAATGCAATGTGATGTTACGACAGCAGGGTCATTTCATGGCAGAAATTTTAATTCCATTTTTATATCACCACACTTCTATTTTGCGACTATCACTGATTAGTGCTAACCATAAAATATAAATAAATAGCAGGTAAACACAGGTGTTACTAATGACATTAATGAAGGTTCTGTTCCATTTAGGTCTAACAGAGCCAGGGTCCTGCTATTGTTCATGCTGGCTCACTGGAAAGACTCTGCTACACTTAAATGGAACAGAACCTTCATTAATGTCATTAGTAACACCTGTGTTTACCTGCTAGTTCAGGACAAAATGGCTGCTGGGATAAAGGTCCATTGTACGTCTCTGCTGGGATCAGCCATTGTTGTAGCAAATACCAGTATCCAGTCCTGGGAAATTATTGGCTGGTTATGTAAATCACATTTGGTTATCGCTGCAGCCCTGTGTGTCTTTGTGTGTGTGTGTGTGTGTGTGTGTGTGTGTGTGTGTGTGTGTGTGCCCTACCTTTACCCCAGTAGCCATGTCAGCAGAGCAGATCAGCTCTGTCAAGCTCAGGCTCTTGGCAATGAAGCCCTTCTGCTTCTCCTTCACCTGCAGACAAACAGACATAGAAACAGAGAGGACAGTGGTGGGAGAGAGAGAATTTTGAAATAACTGACAGCAGAGTGTCTTGACTGACCAATCAGAATCAAGCATTCAATATAGCCACGTAATAAAGCATGTTATAAGTAGTCACTGGCAATTAGCATTACCTTAAAAGTGAGAACCTGTTCAAGCGGTAAGGTTGGATGATTAGCTCATTTTACTGACATATGATTAAATGTGATACACATTATTTAGAAGATTGGTTCAACAATATATAATTCAACAAAATGCACTTTCACTTTCATAATGCCATAATCACCAGCAATTTGCTGAAATGCTGTATGCTAAAGCGTTAGCATACACACCAGACAGACAATACAGTTGACTGTACGCAGAAAAAACATTGGTATTGCCCTTTAACCCCG
Source organism: Neoniphon sammara (assembly GCA_900302535.1). Lineage (NCBI taxonomy): Eukaryota > Metazoa > Chordata > Actinopteri > Holocentriformes > Holocentridae > Neoniphon > Neoniphon sammara. The sequence continues at coordinate 7,233 of OMKZ01027605.1, forward strand.
TAAAGAATGTCCTATCATTATGATGCATAGCCTAATATTACATTAACGTTTTGGAGGTAAAAATCAGGTGTGGCACTAAAGCTCCAGGCTTATGTCAAACTTTTTGAGGGACATGCGTGCTGATTAAAGCCTGGAAATTGTCTTTTGAAATAAACTTTGTCCCACCTGATTATCAGTACCTGATCTTTGAGGTGTTGTCTCATAAGAGGTGTCCGCATGACATAATGAAGTCTCTCCACTGTCAGCTCTCTGGTCTGGTCCAACGTCAGGTCATAACTGCGGGACAAACAACGGGATAGGTCAGGTTAGTTTGGGGTTACCGAACTATAGTCAACTTTGTTGGTCAAGTATGATTTGGAGGGTTAGCAGGGTTACAGGGTTTGATGGATAGTGTAGGTTTTATAGTTATTTCCTTAATTGAAATGGAGTTCTTTTTTTCCCATTATCGTTGAAGGCCAAATCCTCAAAATATGAAAATATTAGCTGTGCCTCATGTCATGGAACTTATTCTACTGCTAATCAACATGTGATGTATTTTATTAAGAGCTCTCAGAGAAGTAGTGAAACAAATCACAGCAAAGCAGTGCCACCCAATTTCTGAAAGGGCATTTCTTTCTCATTATTATACTGTAAAAAAAAAAGAAAGAAAGAGAGAAAGAAAGAAAGAAAAAGATGACCCTCCTTTTTTGGCAGTCATCCTTTCATTGGTTAGTGAAGCAATGGATACATTTTGGGTTGGATTCATCTGCAAGTCTCAATTTTGCCCAGACAATCATCAATTTAAAGTCAAGTTATTTGAGGTGTTTTCAAATCACTGAAAGGGCTCAAACTTAAGCCAAATTATTTGTAACGTTCTTTCATCAGTGGAAAAATACAGACTTATAGACTACAAACCATTCGTGCTTATATAGGTGCTTATGTATGAAATCTGCCCATAATTTTAAGCAACAAGACAAAATAAGGTCTCTATCAGTTATATTAAAAGAAAAAAGATGGTTTATTTCACAGATATCACAATTTAACCCCATAATTACTACTAGGAATATACAGTTATTACAAACTGATCAGTGTGGCTTTGATCAAGACGATCCACATCTGGACAGCTGTGGGCACAAAGAGCTACAAACAGCAAATAGGCTATAATCCTGCCGTGCAAGCTCATAACCGGATTTACAGATTCGAGGCGAACCAGATTTCCCATGCACGATCAGATTGTACCGGGGAAATGGAACGAAGTGCACTGCAGCGTTGGAAGGAGACAGAGACAGAGAGGAAGCCGACCTGCTCGTGTGAAACAGCTCGCATCGAGAAATGTCCTCCCGGAGAACGTCTTTGGGTCGCCAGAAGTCACCGTCCAGATACCTGGACAGGCTGGACGGCTCCCGTTTCCCTGTCGTCTGTGCGCCGGACATGGCCGTGAGAGATCCACTTTGAAACAGTTAGAAGTTAATGGGAGAGCCCCGACCGACCGCAAGGCTGTCCGCTCTGACACGGCTCCACTTCCTCGTTCACGTGACGTCAGAGACACACTGCAATGTTACTGGTTGGATGCTAATTGATAGTGAAATTTGATAGGTTGTGTTTACTTTATTAATTAATTGATTGTTTTGTTTGGTTGGTGGGGAAGGAGGTATTTAGCTGACTCAATTCCCATATAGTTACAGTGATTCAAAATGTCAAAGACAGCTTCCTTATATTGAGTAGCAGGCCCTTATGAATCATACTTTAAGTTTAAAAATTCTTCTTAACTCATCTACTTCTCTGTATATACATCTCTTCTTTTGTATGGATTTGGTATAGATTTAATGATGATGACTCACCTCATCATACTTCATGAAAAGAGTCCCTAACATTTTGTGCAGTCCTGTGTATTTATGTTACTTATGTCTGAACAACATGTCATTTCCAAGTTAACCGTGATGCCTGGATATAATTACCATACACAAATTTTTGCTCAGTTTGCATTGGAGGAACAGCGTCCTCTTCCTCTTTGGTGCCCCAAAGCAATCTGGCTGATTTCCCACTAAATACACCCAGGTGCCACGCAATATAAAATGCAGTGCACAGGCTGGCAGAGGCTGCCTGCCTTCTCAATGATGGTTTTGTTTCTTTGTGGAATTTATTCTAGTGTCTCCAATTTAGTCTGGGACCATTTGAGCACCCTGCTGTACTTTTATACATCAACAGCAGCAGAATTGTGATTGTATCTGCAGTAATACTCCACATCTGATGTGCAAAAACTCCCCTTTGTTCATGAATGAATATTGATATGGACAGTGACACTTTTAAGGATTGCCGTTTCTGAACAAGCCCTGTGCAGTCTGTTTCCAATTCAAATAAGCCAGTGTCTCTTAAATTGGGTCATAGCGTGTCATCTAGTAGGTCACTAGACTATGTATGAAAGTTTGAATATACCTGGGTTGCCCCAAGGTTAGACTACATTTGAAAGGTTTTGTTTCAAAATGATTATTGAAGTTGATTTTGCTATATTCCAAAACCTACATGACTACTTTCTCATAAGTGTCCCCATTTTGTTCTGAAGATAGATTTAACTTATAAAACCTTGCATTTTAGGTGGTGTCCTGTAGTTGGCTCAGATTGCATTCTCACTCCTAATGTTTTCTTGTTAGAGGACTGACACAAGTCCAGGCATCTCAGTGTGCTATATTTGGTGCCACTTCAGTCTGGATTCAAAGTTCAAATAAACCACACACTCATGCACATGCATGTGTGAACGCACCCTGGGACAAGAGTACCAGCCTCATTTACACACCATATACACTGTTGTACTTAAGCGTGTGTTATATGTGATATTTTATCTGCACTCAGACCAGTTTTACTGACCTAGAAACAATGAACTTCAGTTTGAATTGAATTGAGTTTGAATGAAAATGGATTTGAAATCAAAACTTTATGACTGTTCATGATTACAGTGTAAGTAACGGCTACAGTGATCAGATCAGTAACAACTGATAAATAAGAATAATAATAAAAAAAAGTTATTATTCCTAAGATGCACAGCAGTGTTTGATTGAGGGCTTGTGTTAATCTCCCACCCTTTATGGGTAATCTTCATTAAATTATACATGACATTTTGACATTTCAAGTTCAACAATTTACTGTATATCAGAACATGATTAAAGATATCATTATACATAAATATAAATATATTAAAAACAGGTCTGAATGGATGGTAAAACAGCATGGGTCAAGGAAGTTAAAACGGCAGCTGATATAAAAACATTTTTACCACATTTGTACTGCATATATGAACATTTTAAAAATAATAGTCTCTTGTTTTGAAAGGGTCTTGAGACAACCATTTGAAACCCATCTGGACGGCCCTCCGACTCATAGCTGGTATCCGGGGAGTCTTCCCTGAGCTCTGCATTCCCTGACATCTAGTTCTGTGACAGCACATGAACATAAATCAACAGCAGCATTCAGAGTTACTGATAAGAACAAATAATAACATCATTATACACTTTTAAATAGAATTTCAAGTCTTTGTTTGCATCTGGACTCTGGATAATTGCAAAATTGGGTAGCAACCATGCTTAAGTGAATCCATATAGACATCCATATTGTTTTCATCTCCCACACTCTGGTGGGAAGTATGTGGAATTACAAGTGGAAAGTGTCCCATTTCTGGTTGTTTTGAACATACTTTATACATCACTGGCTGGTAGTTGTGTGTTAAAATCAATATTGATTGTTTGCTAAATTAACCTGCAGGTTAATTAGCCACGTAACAGTTTAATCAGATTAATCTGAGTTGACTCTTACTCTTATTGTGTCACAGTGACCTACATCTACCTTTTCACACTGTTCATAGCTAGAACTGTATTGGACAGCCATGCTAGTGGTCATAGGCTATTATTTACACACAACCAGTTAGCCACTGGACCACCACGATGGTGCCGGACAGGTGGCATTGCCCAAGTTTGATGCTTCTTAGAGTAAGCTCAATTCCAGCCAGAATAGGAGCGAGTCCGCCTGGTTGGATGGGTTGTGACGCAACTGCTGAAACTCAATCACAGTTTTTTAGGTTACCCAAAAATACCCCCTGAAGTTGATCACAGAGATGCACAAGGTTTATAGTGTGCTCCTAAGTTACTTTCAAGTATGAGGACAGTGTACGTACCTCCTCACCACCAGTTATAGGTAACGACATACTGTCAGATATACAAGAAAGTGTAATAAAATTTAATTAATAAACTTTGTCTTATAAAATTAAGCCTGTGAATATCTTATTACTTTGGTGTTTCAGTACTATTTGATGAAAAAATACTGGTAGCTGATGTGCTTTGCTTCTAAGACATTCAGAACTTTTATGAAATGAATGTATGCAAAATGGAAGAAAATTTAATATTTTCAAGTTATAGAGACAATGTTCCTACACAGGTCCAGAAATGCATGGAAAATAATTTCTTAATTTCCTTGCTAAGTTTGGAATTGTATGAAGTAGTATAAGGCATGTAAAAATACTGCATGCATATATTGACTGTATGCATGAGTGATTTTAGACCCATAATTTCTCTCACACACTAATATTTGTCACTGTAACAAACAATTTTCATGTATAGAGGTAAGAGGCATATAGCTGACTATCTGCATAAATCATACTCAACACCTCAAAATCTTCATGTCAATTCAAGAAATTAAGGCCTGAAAACATGTAAAAATTTTGAAATTGAAGCTGTTTAGGAACCTGTGTAGGAGCAACATAGTTATCATCTATTTTAAAAAGGTACCATATTTTGTGCTACTAATCAATGTCAGTTTTCTTCAAATGGTAGATTTGTCATTTTGGAATGAAACTGTTGAAACTGTTCTTAGTCTTATTCTTAATGAATTGACATTTATTACTCCCATGATCCTGAATAGTTCACTTTTTTGTTAACATGAACAACTTTGCAAGAAATAAAGAAACCAAAATCCCTCTTGATGATGTCTCAATGAGGTATCAATGTTCTATTAGTCCAAAAGTCAGAATCCAATTCACTGTCAATTGAGCAACTCCAGACATTATGTCTTGAGGATTAGAGCTTTGTTCTATGTTTTCTGTCCTTGTGAGGGAATTCTTCATCTGTGAAAATCTAAAAGCTGCACTAAGCAAGATTTTATGTAAAAATACAACCATCTTGTCAGCTTAAACCATAACAGGGAAGAATATCCCATCTCCACGAATAGAGACGCTGCAGATTGTCCCTAAATGCCCAAATGAAATTCTTGTGTCTATATGGTCACTGAAAATCTTCTATGCCCGGACGAAATGATGAATCAAAACTTAGGATCAAAATACAGCAGAGAGTGAGCAAACAAAGATTTTTGCATTAACAGTTAACTGATGTCACATTACATGATTTCTTTGTAATGAAGTCGTTCAAACTTTCAAAACTTTCTCCTGCTGCCACTTAAGGCTGTCAGGTTGCAAAGTTGCCTGGTGCAGCTTTAAATAAACTGTCTAAAATCACCACAATAACACAAACAAAAACTATTTTGAGCATGTGTTGACAGTTTCTACTGCGTACTCCTTACTTCCAGGCTGGCTGGCAAGGAGTGAACGGTAAACTGCTTGCAACAAAATGTGGCATTCATTAGAGAAGAAATGCACTTTGGTATCACAAAAAACATCCACATGAAACAAAAAAGTACTCAATAAAAAAATGTGTCATTTTCAACAGATTACTGTGTCCAGACTAGGATGACACATTTGCTATTTTTCAAAAACTGTGTTTAAAATTCACATCCTTCTCACAAGTGTACACTTTAAAAAAAAAAGAAACATTAAAAAAATGCACAAACATGTCCTATCATCATCTCTGAAGAAGGCACAGGTTCAGCAGCTTTGGCTCTTTTAAGATGCATCTGTGGTTGGGTTCTTCAAGACCTTGAGCTTGGAGTCAGAGTCATCAGCTGGGTAGGTCCCGGACCTCCAGCAGTGTCGAAGTAACATGCCACAGCCAAGCATGAGAGGGCTGATCATGAGGGAAAACCCGCTGAGAAAGAAGGCTGCCATGTAGTCTCCCGTCCTGTCAACTAACCAGCCTAAACAGAGAGACAGAATTAGGATAGGCTTAGATAGGCTTCAGAAAAGCCAAAGATGTCCCAGAAAAGGAGGGGGGGGACACCTCTTTGGGTTAGGAGGCAACAAGGTTTATGTGTTAAGGTTTATTAAATCCTAAACACTCACCTCCAATTGGTGGGCTGATCAGGTAGGGGATGGCATGTAAGAAGTGAACCACACCCAAAGAAGAGGTAAGGTAGGTGGAACCCACAATGTCAGAGGTCACAACAGGTATGAGTGCTACGTACGCCCCATCAAAATAGCCATAGAGCACGGAGAATGGGGCCAGGAGGTGGAAGGAATGAAGGAACGGGATGAACATGCAGCAGATGCCCTCAATGCCCACTGCTGCCATGTAACTCACTGTACGATACTTCTTCAGACACCTAGAAGGAACGACGAGGAAATCACAGTTTTGTATCAACTAGAGTTACCGTCAGGATGTTTTTGTTTCTCAGAGACCTCATGACCTTGGTCATTTTCAAAACTCTGCCTGATAAAGAAAGCAATGCTTGGAAAATCATGTAAAACGTCATAGGATTTATGGGTAACAGCCTTCAGCAAAGTACGGTCTGATGTAGGAGGGGCGCATCAAGGGTACATTGGGAGCGCTCCTGCACCTCTGGACAACAACATTAGAGAAATGGGACATGCTGCAATATTGCGCAACTACATATGTAACCAGACTTGAGGGGCACAAGGGCACAAGTATGAGTATTGGGACAGGGTGTTACAAATCATTGGAAGGGGTGTGATTACAGTTGCTGCTCAGAGACTCATTTTGTTTGAGACTGTCATTGGTGCAGATAATCATACACCATTGAACTGGTACGTTTCCTTGGTCTCTGTGAAAATTTCAGTGTAGCACAGCAGCACATGAAACACATACATGTTCCCTACTTACTTCCTATCCGTGATCCATCCAAAGGTGATATTTCCCACAATGCCACTGACTCCAAATATTGATATAAGAAGGGCAGCCTGCTGGTGCTCCACCCCCACACTGAGGGCGTAAGGGACCAAGTAGACTACCGGAACGCTACAACCGTATGCCAGAAACAGGAAGGACACCGCCAGAAGCAGGAAGTCAGTCATTAGCAGGAAGCCAAACTCCTCCATGGACACTAGGGACTTATATTTGGAGGGAGTTTTGTTGTTCACTAAATTGATTTGATGAGTGTTAGCTGGGATGGAGTTCACAATGACATCCGCTGGTTTGACTTCAGTGAATCTTGAGTCTTCTAGTTTAGCATCCATGGTGTCGGCTATTTTAGTGTCCACAGTGTTGGATAACGTAGTGCCCGTGATGTCAGCTAGCTTATTGTTCAAGTTCAGGCTTTCCACCAGTTTCAAGTCTTCCAGAGTACCACCATCAGCTAGCTTAGGACCTGAGAGTTTGATCTCAGTTAGCATTTTCTTTGTCAGCATGTTATTGCTAATAACAATGCACTCTGCTAACTTCACGTCTGTTAACCTTGTGTCAGAGAGTTTGGAGTTTGATAGCAGTGCCTCTGCTAGATTCACCTGAGCCAGTTTGCTGTTTTCAAGTTTACAGTTTTTAAGCTTCCCATTGGCTATATATAGCCCTGCATCCCCTGAGGTATTGGCATCCAGCTGCTTTGGGTCCAGCAGGCTGCTCTCAACAGGTAGTGTTTCAGTGTCTTTGGAATCCATTGGTGTTGCCATATAACCACCTTCCTCTGGGTTTCCCATTTTGTCCTTTGATGTCCTGTAAAATAGAATAGAATCAAAATAAATGGATGTGGGTAGAAATTGATTTGCTATGGTGAAGTTTCTCACTATGTGATCATTTACTTGTAAATACTCCTCAAACTACCACTACTACTCCTTCTACTACAGGCTAGTTTTGGTACTTGGTACTGTTCTTAGATCTCATGGGTTTTACCTTTCACCTCCTCTGGGTTCTAGTGGCCTCATCAGAGCCCCACAAACACATAGGTTGGAGACAAATCCACCCAGGATGAGCAGAGCTCCCCTCCAGGAGTAATAGTCTATCAGCAACTGGACTGCAGGAGCCAGGATGAAGGTCCCAATACCAGTACCTGGAGATGAGATGAGATGAGATGAGATGAGATGAGATGAGATGAGATGAGAACTATAAAGACAGAAGAGGAAAGGGAAGATAAGAGGAAAAAAGTATTAATGGAAGTGGGGAACAAAAAAATATGGATGAAAAACAAAAGAAAGGAAAAAATAAATTAGAAAAAGAAAGAAGAGGAGAAAAGAGATATAAAAGAATACAGAAATATATAGCAAACAAAACCAAAATCATAAGAATGAGTTGAAGTTGTCCCTACCTGACATGGCAATTCCATAAGCCAATGCTTTCCTTTCAGAGAAGTACCTCCCCACCATTGCTATAGCTGGTGTGTAGCTGAGAGCAAAGCCAAGACCTGCAGAGGATAGATAAGGAAACTCAAGGCCTCATTTACACCTTGCATGTACATGCAATCTGTATTCGAATACGTTATCCAGATAAAGAAAAATGGATGTTAATACAAAGTGTAAATTTGTGCAGAACGCACTGTGATCCGAATGCAATCAGATCTGACAGACCACATATGATGTGGCCAGATCTGATCTCAGGCCAGGTGTACATGCAATCTGTACGGCTGGGATACATTCGGGTTGGAAACGTAGTTGTTTTTGTTGTTGACCTTACCTACCAAACCACCTACAATGTTTCCCACAAACTGAAAATGTATTGTGGCAGTGCTGAGATGCTGACCCATAAAGCATTCAAGTTCTGTGTGCAGAAAGCAGGGGCAGGGGGTGAGCGAATACAACTGTAGATGACAAGATGAAATGATTTGTCACACTATTATGGCAGAGCGCAGGAGGTGGGGGTGTAAGGTAAATGGAAGTCCTGACAACAGATGTCATTATCCAGATAACGTATCTGGATATAGTTTTTTAATGCCAGGTGTAAATGAGGCCTTAAGTTTTGGTTAACCAATGATGGTCAGATTAAACTCTCGGCAAAAATAGCTTGTCTGTTAAAAGTCACAGCCTGACATGCTGGATGTCCTTCTGAACTACAAACAGAACTATAGGATGAATTAATTAAAAGTCTTTGGAACATTTCTGTTTGTCCATCAGTACATGACTCCACATTTAAGGGTCCATGTTGTACTCTGATACTTAATTGATCAAGAGTTGAAGACCAGACCTTTACTGACCAAGACAAGAGCAGACATTCATTGAAGATGTCATCTCATCCCAAGACGGTCAGAGCACAGAGTCATCTATAGAACCGTAACTTGGAGGTCCACAGGAACCACTCCAGGAACCTCCTACTGGAACAGTTTTATGTGGTTTTCAACCATGTACTGTAGAGACCCAAGACTGCAAGCAGCTGATTTCACTGATCATTTTCCCCTTGTTGGTTCAAGATGTGCTAATGAGTGAAATCAGCTGGTAACGAAAACCTGTGGAGTCTTGGACCTTGGTAACACATGGTTGAGAAACAGGGCCCTACTGTGAGGTGCTTGTGGATCTTTGAGGACACCAAGGAAGATGGAGATGCACTCCAAGCTGACAGTGAAGGAGTATAGGATCCCTACTGGACCATTCCTAGGGGTCTTTCCAGATGCCTGCATGAAGTAGAAGTAGGTGTCTAGTGAGCTGGGGTGCCTGTGTACCTGTGAGGACGCCCAGGAAGATGTAGAGGCATTCCAGACTGGAAGCGAAGGAGCTGAGCACCAGGCCAGTAGAGGACAGCAGGCCTCCCAGAATCACTGTAGCTCTGCAAGAGAGACGGTTCCCAGCGAGACTGCCAAGTGGAGCTGGAAACATGGTTGACACTTGATTACTTTCATTACAAAGACTTAATTTGAAGAAACCATTTTCTTTCGAAGAGGCTTCTTATGGATTGTTTGGAAAGTAGCAGAGGGACACACTACCATGTTGAAGGTGGAACAATTTGACCATCCTAATTTCAGTAAAGTGGTAATGTGCTGAAATTTCAGTACGGTAGTAGAGTACTGAAATTGAAAATGTACTGAAATATACTTTGTTTTCTTAAGTTACATTAACAGCACAGTCTCTGATTATATCACCATCGCCCAACATCACTGCTGGTAACCAATCTCCAAGTGTTAAATGTTTTTTAACACTTGGACACACAAATGCATCAATGCTGAAACACAAAACAATTTTGTGCAATTTTGCGTGTGAACCCCAATTACTAATGCCTGGAACAGCAGATGTTTCTTTAACCTGCATCTTCTGTGGCTGGCCAAGGGATCGTTGCACAAACAAGAAGCCTATGGGCAGCTTGTTCGCTATATAGGCCTAAGGATCAGCAAGGAGGTGATCATCAGGAACGCTACCTTTGGCAATAATGCAAGATAAAGGCAAGAGGGCAGAGATGCTGGTTCATTGAACTATTAAACTTAAGTATTATTAGCATTAGCATTATAGTACTGTATGCTGGCTTGTGACTGGTGGTTTCATTGGTTTGAATCCTTGGACTGAATCCTTGAATCCTCAAATCCTTTAGGAAAATATGGCCAGGGAGACAAATTGGGTAATGCTCTCTCCTCCCTCAACTACTAAACATCCATGATGTGCCTTTAAGCAAGGCACTTAACCCTGTGCAGCTTTCAGGTGTGAATGTGCAAAAATGTATGAATGAGAGGCAAATCAATGCTGGGCGCAGTTAAGGGGCGGCACGGCTCAGGGGTAGGGCAGGTTGTCTAGTAACTGGAAGGATCCTGGTTCGATCCCTGGCTCCTCTGTTGAGTGCGTCGAAGTGCCCTTGAGCAAGACACTGAACCCCTAACTGCTCCTGATGGGCAGGTTGGCATCTTACATGACAGCCTTTGCCATCAGTGAATGGATATGTGGGTGAAAGGCATATGTTGTAAAGCACTTTGAGTGGTCAGTGGACTGGAAAAGCGCTATATAAATGCAGCCATTAATAGATGCACAGCAAATGTTCCTGGATAAATAAAGCACTATTTAAAAAATACATTTTTAATCCAGAGTCCTACCACAGAGCATGGTGGTACAGTCAACCAGACTGTGGATCCAGGCAGTGGTGGAGTAATCCCCTTCGAAGTGTAGCTGGAACTCAACAAAGAAGATGGAGACACATCTGTACAGAAGGAGAAGAAGAGATTAGATTAGGTGCTATGTGAATGGCACATAATAAAAAGTAATGAAAAAAGAGACAATTTCATCCGTTTCACTTCCCTCCCACCATTTGATATAACAAAGTGATTAAACTTATAGCCAGTTCATGAAAGCTTTTCTATTTGCTATTTGCTATTTTCTATTTGTTCAAAATAGAGTGTTCCTGGGAAACATCCTGTATCTCAAGGGGAGAGATGCATTTTGATTCCAGAAGCAGCACAGCTTGCATTGTAGACTACTATGTTTGCACACTGACTTTTTGAAAAGAAACTGTTACAGAACTAGCCCAAGAGCCAAGGTTGAAAATGTTTCACTGACCATCAGAAGCCAAAGTGAACATGAATACAGATCTTCAAATTAATGAAATTTTCAGGTAGGATAGATTAGTATAAAACATACAATAAATTAGGATACATTTAGACACAATGCTCATTTTACATTTCATTTATGACGAGGCACACCTCCACCGGGCTGACTAGTGATGCTGCACACTGGGAGGCTGATTGACAAGTTCTATTGGAAGTTCCAGTACATTTTTTTGCATGAAACAAATCTGAGTAATAATAAATAAATAAAAATAAATAATAATAAATAAAATGCTG
>OMKZ01027606.1:0-12030 GCA_900302535.1 Neoniphon sammara
GCTGGTCCAGGAAGTGTTGAGGATTGAAGGTGTGTGGAGTCTCCCACACAGATTCATCATGTAGAACTGAGTGCAGTGTTGCCAGGATTATGGTGCCCTCAAGAAAACAAATCAAATCGATCTTATGTTAAGTGTTTCCCAAATGAAAATAAGGAGAAATGAGGAGAAAATGAACCGATGAGAACACAAGTACAGGGAGTCTTATACAATATGCAGTTATTGTAATACATGTATAGCAAGGCTGGGATCAGGTGCCAGTGTGGAGTTGGACAGCCAGGAGAGTGAAAATTACTAGCCGATATGTGAAGAGGAGCCATTGACTGATCCAGGTGAACACCATCTTGCACCGTCTTTATGCTGATGACACCGTTATTTACTGCTCTTTGTCATCAGCCGTACAGGCCCTTGACTTTCTGCAGTGTGCTTCTGATGTTGTTCAGTCCTGTTTGCGGCAACTTTAGGTGGTCCTAAATACCCACAAAACCAAACTTATGATGTTTAGCAGCACAAGACAGTTACCATCTAACCCTGCAAGCATCTTACCCTCTCACAGAAAAGAAATTGAGTGAATCCCCAAATGCAAGCACCTTTGTATAATCACTGATCAACAATTATCTCTTAAAGCTCAAATTGACAATCTTGTCTCAGTTCAATGCGAAACTCTGCTAGGTCATGGTGAGCTGCACCTCATGAATGCATTGGCCCAATGTTTACAGATGCTGGACACTGTATCACTGTGACTTAGACTTCTTCACTGTCTGTAAATATCTGAAACACCATTGTACCCTTTATGAGTGGCCTTTTTCGTATGTGTGTAGGTGTACCACTGGTTCTGCTTTATTGACATATCTCTCCTCGGGCTGGTTACCACATACTTGAGCACATTTTTGACAAGAACTTGAGGACATGGTGGCCTACGATCACAGGACTTTTTGCAGTTGTCTGTTCCTTGTGTCTGGACAGAATTGGGTAAAACAAAGCATATTAATGCTTCCACGCTTGACTTGAAACTAATAGAATTTATATCATAAGGTCAATCTCTTTCAGTTTTAAAGGACTTAGAGGACTTTAAAGGAATTTAACACTGTTGGGCAGTGTCGGTGTGTAATTTCAATTTAATTATTCTTCTGAGGTCTTGAATTAGATGTATTTTAAATAAAATGCTTTATGCTTTCAGCAGATGTTCTTGTGTATTGATTGTTGTCCTCTCTATGTTGGACTTTGATGTATTTAATCTATTTCCTGTAATTTTCTTGTACTCTTGTTTTATGCTGCTTTCTTGACCAAGTCTCTCTTGTTAAAGAGACTTTGATCTTGTTGAGACTTTACTTAGTTAATTAAAATTTATTGAGAGATTGTTTTGGTTGTCATTTGGTGCTGAATTAATGACGAACAAGAACCAGAACTCTCTGGTGCCTTTGCTGCACATGAACACCGATCCTTGTTGCATACATTTATTCTCTCTCACATGTGCATCATGTACCTTTGGGATTGTGTACTTTCCCAGTGTGGTATCCTTGTTTGCTGCACGGGCCACATTGAGAGGCAGAATGTTGCCCATTCTCTGGATCTCATGGATGACTGCATCAGTATAGGGCATGTTTTCTCTGTCACTCACGGAGGGCAGCCTGGATGAACCAACTACAGCATCTATCTCAGTCTGGACCCTTTCTGCACACAGAATAAATAGGAAACGTCTGATTTAGTGTTCCTCGTACACAGCTACTGGGAAATGTATGCCAGTGACAGCCACAAACCTTTGAATGATGCATGAAAGCCACAACTAAGCCACTCATCCCACACTCACACACCTTGTATATGAGGGTAGTAGATCATGAACAGCAGCCCCCAGATTAGAGTAGTGGCAGTGGTCTCAGTTCCAGCACCAAATAGGTCCAGCGTGCAATAGCACAAATTCTCCAGATCAAACCCAGAATCTGGATCTTCCTTCTGCAGACACAGTAAAAAAAAAAAAAAACAACAACTGTAAGAATCAGTGGCTTGTCAGCTTTCACAATAATTTCATTGGAAAATGCACAGAGAACAAACAATTGCAAGCCCAATACAAGCAAACAAAATTCCCTTATGTAAACACACACACACACACCTCTCCCATTTCTAAGAGGAAGCAGTCAATGTAGTCTCTTGGTGATGATGGGTCATAGTCCTCTCTATGTTCTTTGACCTTGCCTTCGATAAAGGTGAGCAGCTTCTTTGACAGAGCAAATATCTTCTGATGAGGTCCAGGGAGCCGCTTCATCAGCCAGGGCAGTGTGTTGTAAATCTACAGAGCGGACACACACATTTACACAGACAGACAGTCTGACTGGTACCTTCATAGCCTGAGAAGACTAGTACAGAGCAAAAATGTAAATGGAGGCAAATACTCTTTGGCAACATGGCCACATATTCTCAACAATGCCAGGATTTGATGGGTTGATATCATGTTACTGCTTTCCACTCATTTCTCATTACTTTATCATCCTCTGTTGGGGCAGCCAACAGGGGATGATCAGGTTCAACATCACCTTAAGACACAGACCTGCTTTGACTTTGTGATCAAAAACTCCGACATCACCATCTGGTGGCAGATAAAATAGTTGCCTACACTCAGGAATTCATTTACTGTTAAATTGAATGGATAATTTTCTTACAGCATGTCAGCCCTCTGGATAATTTCATCAGTCTGCTCAGCTCATCCCACAGTAAATAATTTATGGTTGTGTGTTCAAGAGTTTTTGTTTGCTTTCCAATTTATTCACATACATGTCTTTGTTATAAGTGCCTTCCATAGATGGGAACATAGCTATCACATTAGCATAGTATTTTATTTTGAAACATTTCCTTTTTCCCTTCAATAATTTATATACAGTGTTCTTTTGATACATTTGTTGAATGAGTATTTGTAATATGTAACTAGAGACACTTAGACAAATCTTGTATGGTTTCAGATAAAACAATATGGTTTCAGATAAATCCTGCTGTTCTGTGTGACTCAGAGGCTCACCTGTGCCCATGCTGTTCCCTGCAAGTACAATAACTCATTAAAGTCCTGAAGAATTGACTGGTGCTGCTTGTTATCGTACTCGTAGCGATCTCCAAACACCAAGCAGCAGATAATGTTGGATACAGCATTCTGTATCAACAGCTGGGCATTGAAGGGCTTACCTATAAAATGAAGAGATAATTCAGATTAGACATCCAAACCTTGAGAAACATAGGGCACATGGTGAAAATGTAAAATGTATAATTGGTCACAGGCACGAAAAAGCTATACTGTAAATACTTTGTGTGTGTGTGTGTGTGTGTGTGTGTGTGTATAATTTTTTTTTAAATGTCTATTTCTCTTGCCTTGCTGATGAGCAAATGCTTCATTTAGATAGCGGCACTCCTGCTGGATGGATGGTTCAAGGGTCTTCTTGCCCAAACCAAAGTTCCTGAGTGTATGGAGTGCAAATCTTCTCTGCTGCTTCCACCTATTACCATTTGATGCCACCAAACCTGTTGGGAACACAAAACAGCATAGACCATAAGCTGGATGGTAAAACAAGAGTCTTAAGATGCTCATTTCTTTTTCATATTTCAACATCTGTCCATAGCTGACTTGGGTATTTTCAATGGCAACTTTTTCAAACAAAATGCAACACATACTACCTTTATTTTCAAATATTTCCGCAAACAGAGGTATTACAGGGCGATCTGTGTAATCCTCCCCTTTTTGGACCAAGGCCTCTCTCACAGTCTGGTACCCATTGAGTACAACAATCCTTCCACCAAAGAGTTGAACGCTGAAAATATTTCCATATTGCTCTGCAAACTGAAAGAGAAACAGCAGACTTCTATTGTGGCCCAATATGCATTTTGTAGAACTCACTGGGAAGATGCAATAGATCATTAATATGTAAGGAATAATGTTATATGCAGCACACTGGACTAGCAGCCAAGGCTAAATGCTGAAACTGGACATTCAAGTATGCTCCATGAAGGTTGAGTACCACACATTTGTAGCCAAATCCACTGCTAGTTAAGGCTGTTTATGACATAACCCAAATAAACAGCCAATCAACCAAGTATAACACAATGTACAATAATATCAGTTCCAGCCCAGAGAAAGAACTGAATGAACTGCTAATACAGCAGTAATAAATTACATTATTGTATTAAAGACAATATATTCTTCATTTCAAACAGTGACATTACACATATATTCTCGATGGACTCTTCACACATCCCAAATGATAGTTAAGGATGTCTGTTATTTCAGCAGTGACATTACTGTGATGACATCATCAATTCTGCCTTGGCTCCATTAAGCAAACCAATACAATGTCTCTGCACTGTTTGTCTTAAACAATGGGGACGTAATATACGAAAACAGGGGAGTGTGCCTTTGGATCCCATCACTGAGCTTTAAGTATGACAGAGTTTGTGTCTGTGTGAGGATCACAGCGGATTACGTAACAGCTGCAGCCTCTCGGCAAAGTCCAACATTCTGCGAAGTAGGAAGCACTTAACTGAGAAGGAAAAAATGTCTTCCGAAGAAAATCAATAAAGAGAGAACAGCAGTATTGTACATCCCTAATATGGTTCTTGGACCGTATAGCTTAATAAAGTGGTTGCCAAGTGAATCCGTGTGTGTTGATTGAGTGCCTCAATGATTAGAATGATGAAAAATGTCAGGCATATCAACATTTGTGCATGTGCAACACTCCAACTTCCCGTATCATGCAGTGTCCATGTTTATATTTTCATGACTATAACATGAAAACTCTATAGAAATCATTATGTACAAAAACATTTTACATTAATTCATGAGGAAGTGGCGTTGTATCGAGTCTGGCTGGATGTGTATGAGGACTTAGAACACATCCGAGGACATGAACTATCTGTTTTATTTATTTTTTGAAGATTTTATTTTTTAAGATTATACTTTTGGGATTTCTTTGGGGAAAGACGGGGAGAGAGAGGGGATGCAGCAAAGGGCGCGGGTCGGAATCGAATTGCGCCGCTGCAGTTACAATACGCTCTAGACGGAGAGCTCCCAGAGCGCATAACTATCCGTTTTACTGAGTACATATACTGTATATATAGGCTATATATATAGGCTGTGGTACCTGAGTGAACTGCAGGTGCAGTTTGGAGGGTTTGAGGCGGAGAAGGTCACCAAGGATGGGAAGAGACCACGGTCCAGGAGGAAAATTTCTGGGGACTCTCTTCCTCAAAAAGTCAGAAAACAACAAAAAAACGCACAGAAATATCAAAACGCTTCTCCCGTCAATCCATTCAAGGCCGACTGCGTCATATAATGTCTCCATCTGTAAAGGCAAATTGACTTGTGTGGGTTCTGGAAGACGTTTCACCTCTCATCCAAATGTTTTTTCAGTTCTAAGTGACTGGTGGGGAGAGCCAGGTATGTCGCTTTACACATTGAGATTTTTTTTTTTTTATAATGCTTTATTGAACAACCAGTGGCGTAGCCAGAAAAAAGACACTGGGTGTGCACTAACAAAGACGGGGTGTGCCAAATTTATTTTCAACAAAACTGTGCTTACACCTCCACAAACATTCAAAAGCATGTATATCTCCAGCCTGTCCTACTTATCTTATAATCTCAACGCTGAGTGAAAAAAGCTGCTCGTATTAGTCAACAGTGCAGCAGGTCTAAACTCACACATATGACAGAGATCTGAAATAAATCAATCAAAAAACACCACAAAACATAACCATACACACACAGACATTTGCGTGCCCAAAGAGATGAACAATGAAATCTAACATTCATGCGTGTAATCCTGTACTATAGAGCCATAACGTACAGCAGGTATTCACATTACCACATTACGCATGATCAACAAACCATTTGAACACAACTATTCGGCTTATGATTATATAATTATGTTACAGGTCGGTCTGCGGGTTTTATATCATATTCGTAAAGCAAAGCAGCAGCCTAAAATACAACAATATTGCTGCTAACGGGGGTCACAGTCAGGTCAGTAGGCTGGTTGCCAGGTGCAGTTGCCGCAACCCGCATCGCCTGATGACAATTTTTATTGATTGATCGAGTCAGCATGCCTAGTGCAGGTGTCGCAACGCATCGCCTGATGGCAGTTTTTACAAATTGATTGTTAGTAAGACTATAACACAAACAAAAAATGCATTAAATTTTTAGGTGTGCCAGTTGGCTCAGTGGGTGGCACTGGCACACCCGTGGCTACGCCATTGTAGTATGGTAGTGGAAGAATTCTCTAAAAAAACATACACATGCTCAAGCACGAAGTAAAACAAAGCCTGACTGGGTGAGTTCAAGCTCCAACCTTGTTTTCAACTTCCCCCCACATCCTGAGAGGCCACCACTTACATAACGTCTGTTTATCAAGCAACCCCCGCACCCCCACCCCTTACATTCGTCTCTCACTGAGTTATTAAACAAGACCATCGAGTGGGGTAGTCTGCATGGTCACCATAGCATTCAACTGTGATTTTGCTTTTGTCTTTTTGGCAACATTGTTATCATGATTGTACAGGCACTGTTTGAGAGTATGGACCTCACAGGATGGCTTGTGTTAAGCTTTTTGGCTTTAGTGGTGATTGATGTGATCAGAAACTGGAGCCCAGCCAATTTTCCACCCGGACCTTGGGCTGTGCCTTTTGTAGGGAATGTCTTCACTGGAACAGACTTCAAATCCATTGACAAGGTCAGATGAACAGCATGCCTTACAGACTTTGTTTCTTTAAAGTCATTCTTTCACAAATTGCAGTTCAAAGGGCAAAGTGTGCTTTGACTACACAGTAACTGGTTATTAATGAATATTAATGTATTTTACCCACACCAACATTAAATTTAAAGCTGTTTCTTAAGTGCTACAGTTAGCAAAATAGAATTTGTTTTGTCATCTATTAAGAATATATTCAAATATGGCAAAATGTTTTTATTGACAAACATTTCCTGATTTGTAATCTATTTTACATTATATAATGGTTTTCCCCATCTAGCTTGCTAAAGAGTATGGCCCAGTGTTCAGCTTGAGGAAAGGCAGTGACAGGTTGGTCTTTATTTCGGGATTCAAGATGGTCAAAGAGGCCCTTGTCAACCAGCTGGAAAGCTTTGCGGACCGACCTGTTGTCCCTCTTTTCCATGTTGTCTTCAAAGGCCTTGGTGAGTGATGAGTGACCCCTCAACCATCGTTCCTGTATCATGCTCTTCTCTCCTGGATAAACCTGTCACGACAAACCTTTTACTTGTGCTGTGTTCAAGTTACAACTACTAAGCTACTGAAGTGCTATATTGTGACTATATGCTACAATCCTGTCTTTGCTCAGATCCCATTTGCCTTCATTGTTGATAACAATTTGAATAATGTCCTCATAGGCATAGCTTTAAGCAATGGTTACCTGTGGAAGATGCAGAGGAAGTTTGCCAACATGCACTTGCGCTACTTTGGAGAAGGCAAGAAGTCACTGGAGAACCATATTGAACTGGAAAGCACCTTCCTTTGTGAAGCATTTAAAGAGGAACAAGGCAAGTGGATTATATTGTTCAGGGGATTTCAAACTTGTTGATGTTCCAAACTCTCAAGTTAGCTTTCATTAAGCTGCAGATCCTGATATGAAAAGACATTTTGGCTTGTGTTAAGTATTGTTTAGATGTCATACTTGAACACTGATAAATACTGTAGATTAAAAACATAATGTTAAAATACTCTCTCATACTTTTTGTTATCATAATATGAAATTCATCTGTTCTTCAAATTGCTGACGACCTGGAAGTCCTTCAAGGACCCCTGTCGGTCCCTAGTTCCCACTTTGAAAGCCACTGATATAGACTACTGTTGTCAATTACATCAATCAGATGTTTTAAGGAAAATCTAAGGAAAACTAGTGGCTCACTGGTGATAACTTCACCATGCAGTGTTAACAGCCTGCTCCCATAATATCTAAACATGTATCAGCTCAATGAATTTAACTATATTCTCAGGAAGACCATTCAACCCCCACTACACTCTAAAGAGTGCTGTGGGTAATGTCATCGCCTCTGTGGTCTTCGGACATCGCTATGACTACAGTGATGATGGTTTTCAAAACCTCTTGTGGTTGGACAATGAGGCTGTTTTGCTTGCTGGCACAACAAGGGCTCAGGTAATTAATTCCATATTTATTAACAAAGCTAAAACATTATTATTTTGTGATCACAAAACACTGCACTCATCTATTACTGATTTTAGAGTTGTCCCTTTCCCAGCTCTACGATGCCTTTCCAGGCCTGCTTAAGTATGTGCCAGGACCTCACCAGACCATCCACTCCAACTACAGGAAGATCGTAGCTTTCCTGCAGAAGGAAATAGAGGAGCACCAGAAAGACTGGAACCCCGAGGACCCCCGAGATTATGTAGACACCTACCTGGCAGAGATAGAGAAGGTACTTCTGCATTTTCCTGTTCAGTTTAGTGCAGTTGAATTCAATACAGTGCAGTGCAAAATGTATTGTCTTGCAAGGGACAATTGGTTTGTAGACAGGGTTTACACTAAAACAGGGGTTCCCAAACTTTTTAATGTCAAGAACCCCCAGAATAAAAGCAAATTAGACCACGGACCCCCATTGTGGAGGATTTTGAAGTATGACTGAAGAATCTGAAGAAGTGGGTATACACAGTCAGACTAGGATCAGTACAAATTATGATCAAATTAGTCATTCTTATAGATTACCTTGCTGTTAATGAAAGTTCAATTAATCCATTCCTCCTTTGTTGTGGACTCCCGTGCAGCATTCTCAAGGAAACTGAAACACAACAAAGTTGCACAACATATGAACCCACATCAGTTCATAAGGCCAGACAAGGCGCTAATAGCTTTATAGAGTGCAATAATAAAATCCCACTTATCAGTGCAAAATGCAAACCTCATGCATGTTGCATAATGCCTTAAAAATGCTTTATCATTTAAGGGGATAGGTAAGTCCCTCTTTTACTGTTCAGTTTAAACACTGACGTGACAACAGTATTAATTCAAAGTGTACTTTAGTTTGGCATTCCTCACCACATGCCTGTCAAGACATTTCAATCGGTTGTACCTGGCTCAGAAATCTTGCTGCCTATTTTCATCAGGTTCTATAATATATTGTTTGGCTAATGCTTAAGCTGCTCAACCAAATTATAGTACCTCAGATTACAGCAAGTAATAAGAGTCAGATAATCAAGGTTGTCATTTTACCACGCATGTTCATGGAGTCCAGGTAACATTTTATTTGATCTGCTATCTAAATCCTACTTAGTCATCTCTCCATGACTGACTAATCATTATTTAAGAGCAGTTAGTTTTGACCTTTGACAGTTACCCATGAAAAAAAACTGGGAGAACAGCAAACCTATGGGCAATTCTGGTGAAGAATCATTAATTAATGATGAACTAACATGTGTACCATCTACATCTGATGTAGTCATTACTCCATGATTAACTAATAACTAATTAAGAGTAGTTCATTTAGAAATACTGATCATTTTTGTTGTTGGTAACATGTTTGCTAATGAATAAGCCCTCTACATGATTAATTGGGGACCCTGACTGTAAAATGTTGCTGGAAAACATTTCTTTTGTTGCTGCTTACAAGTTTCCTAAATAACAATACCTGTCCACCAATTCAGTCTCTTTGCCTTGGGTTTGGGAATGGATGTAAAGCTCTAAAACCTGTTGCCATGTCCTTCATTTTGAGATCATTCAGCTCCATATTCCCTGCCTTTCAAGAGGCTAAGAATGAACTATCTGTAGACTTGACTAAATTTTCCACTTACATATTGGCTGTTGTCATTAGTGTTTCAAATGAACAAGTGGCAAAAGAAAACATCCATGGAGGAAGTCAATAGGTGAGATGGGCTGCTCTAAGAAGGCACTATTTATACAAAAATATCCTTAATATGTTTGTGAGAAAGTAAGAAATTAAAGTAAGATAGTTCACAGCTCACAATATTACAATCAGAATTAATCAGTAAATTATCAATGTAAAATGTCATTTTCCATCCATTAGTAATGTATAAAGTAGCCTACTTTGGCACAATACAATGCATAATAACATAAAATAATCCCATCTTCTGTCACATTGCCAGAAAAAATCGGATCCCCAAGCTGGCTTCAACATAGAGACTCTGACGATATGCACCCTCGACCTAATTGAGGCTGGGACAGAGTCTGCTGCGACCACTTTACGCTGGGCCCTGGTTTTTATGATGAACTACCCAGAGATACAGGGTTAGTGAAGTCCTCCTCGTGACCATTCCCTTAGAGGTTGTGGTGGTTTTTGCATACCAGTTTTTGTGACATTGCATCCATTTATTGCCGAAAGAGGTGCAGTTAATGAAATCACAAAACACTATTCTAACAGAGAAGGTCCAGGCAGAGGTAGACAGAGTGATTGGACAGTCCCGCCAGCCCACTGTAGCTGACAGACCCAACATGCCCTACACTGACGCTGTCATCCATGAGACTCAGAGGATGGGAAATATTGTGCCTATGGGATTCCCCAAAATGGCGAGTAAAGACGCTACTTTGGGAGGATATTTCATACCTAAGGTAAAGACCTTTTAGTAAGACTCAGCTTCATGTCATAAAATGAGTCAGATATTAATATACTGGTACCATTATAATGTTATGACCTTTTTTTTTTTCCAGGGTACAGCTATTACTACGAACCTTTCATCGGTGCTGTTTGACAAAAATGAGTGGGAGGCTCCAGATACCTTCAACCCTGAACACTTCTTGGATTCAGAGGGCCGGTTCCGCAGAAGAGATGCTTTCTTACCATTTTCAGCAGGTCCTTCTCATATTACTCCATTTTCAACAAGTCTCATACTATTTTTTAGAATGATTTGAGTTCACATTTTGGATTTTGTATAAGACAGAGAAAAAATAATAGCCATATAGTTATTGAAAGCAACATGTTAAGAATGTGCTAAACTTATAGCTGCTGTTGACTCTTTCCTCCCAGGTAAGCGTGTGTGTCTCGGTGAGCAGCTGGCCAGAATGGAGCTGTTTGTCTTCTTTGCCTCTCTGCTCCAACGTTTCACCTTCTCCCCTGTCCCCGGACAAATGCCCAGTTTGGAGGGAGTGCTGGGCTTCACCTATTCCCCTGAGGAGTACAAGATGCTCGCCCTTCCACGGTGACATCGTCACCCTGTCCAGCTCTTTCCATCCCATCCAAACACAATGCCTTGAGTCTCCACAGCCCTGTCTGATATCACAAAATCAAAGATCATGCACGTCAACAGGAAACAGGGCAAGGGGTGGAGGTGGGTGGGTGGGGAGAGTGCTGTATTCCTGATATGTGAAACATGGGCCATAAATTTGTGGTCAATATTTTTTGAAATTATTTTTTGAAAAAACATTAAAAACTTTATATTCATGAATTTATAGACCAACCCTGACCTAGCCCTAACCCTAAATTGTACACATAGGTTCTAAATGTAATTTTAAACGTATCTACCAAGCCACATATTGATAGGCTGAGAGTTACAGCCATTTGAAGCTCTGTTGCGTTATAAGACACTAAAACCCATAATGCCTTGTGGAGAAACTGTAAGAACTCATTCACGCTGTGATAATGTGTTTGACGCTCCTGCCAGCTGTGTTTTTGTTGATGATGTTTGTTGGGCTAGAAAGCAAATGCAGCGCTTACTAAGAAAGACTTTTTTTTCTGAAACAGAACTATGCAATATAACTCCAAAGAGCAAAATGCAACATGTAAAGAGTCTAATCTTGTAAAATGGCATCATTGCATGGAGGAAATCTAAGACTGAGACTATGAATAATGCTTTCTGTTTGAAGCTTGTGATGTTTGTCACATTACTCTTACTTATATTATGCTTTATAATAAAACAGATATACCTTGAAAATAGTGGTTGACTAAGATGTTTTGCTTGAGTGACTTGCACTATTTGTGCAAAAACATTTGACCTTAAAGAAACTTTGAGTCCACAATCCCCTTGACAATGTCTGAAGCTGTTGTTTTTTTTTTTGTTTTTTTTTTTTTTTTGAAACAAT
>OMKZ01027612.1:0-18959 GCA_900302535.1 Neoniphon sammara
AGAGCTGCACAGAAACTTGAACTGTAAAAAAAAAAAAAAAAAGAAAAAAAAAACATGTCTGTACCATTTTTCCTCCTGCAGGAGCTTTCCAGTTCCGCAGTGAGCTGCAAAGTGTGCGTCTTTATCAGTCACCTGGTGGCCTTCACATCTTTGTCATGGCATCTGAAGCTATCTATTTCCTCTTCATCATCTATTACATGTTTGTTCAGGTATACATTTCTTGTACTTTGAATTTACTACTGTAACTACTACTATTACTAATAATAAAGGTGCTGCCCCAGAAATCCCACCTCTCACAGACTCCTCTCATCTCCTGACAGGGAAAGCTGATGAAGCAGCAGAGATGGGCTTATTTCAAGAGTAAGTGGAACCTGTTAGAGCTGGCTATCATCATTCTCAGCTGGAGTGCACTGTCTGTCTTCATTAAGAGGACTTATCTGGGGAATCGGGACATGGCCTACTACCAGAACAACAAAGACCAGTGAGTAACAACAGTGCCTTTGTGATTCTGTTCTAATGAACACTAATGCTGCACTGTAAAACCCAGGCAAGCTCAGAGGGTTTTGGCTGATGGAGAATATATGTCAAATGTCAACTTTTTAGCGATTAACTCTGATACAAACCACTGATAGTAGTTCCTGTGTATTCAACATTAATTATTTAGGAAATAGTTACCAGAGCAGGGAAACTATTGGTACAAAAATATGACAGAATTCACTTTTCATTGGTAGATTATACAACACATGTGTAATGACAAGAATATCTGCCTAGAGGAGTAAATGCTGGAATGTAACATGTGTATTTAATGTTATCTCACAAAACTACAGTCAAGCCAGAACAATTTATTATTTTGATTCCAATGCAACCTTGAGCTGTAACAGTGGGCCATTTGACCTTGGAAATAGACCTAACACCGTCATCTTTAGCTCAAAGATCTCAGCCTACTAACTTGCTGTGCATCTGCCTTCAGCTTATTCTTCTTTTACTCCAAGCTTAATGAAGTAAATATCAACAGAAATTTGTGCAATCTTAAGACAAACTCAAGAGGAAAAATTATGGATCAATGGGCAGTGCTGTTCAGTGTGGACTTCTGCAGTTGATAAAACAGACTCATTTGGTTATAAAAGTAAACTGCTTCTTTCTATAACTGGTGTTTACTGAAAACAACTGTTTTGCTAGGATAAATAAGACTAATCGGCAGTTGTCTACATTTTATTCTAATTAGGCGTATCTGACAAAATAACAGGCTAAACTGCCAAATAGCTTTTTAATGTACCTCACACACTTATCTCTGACCCCATCAACCTCAAGGAGAATAGCCTAATTTTAACTGACTGCACCATCTGCCTTTACACGTGAATAATTAGACTGAGAATCTGCTGTTTGAACTAAATTTCACCTCTGATAATTGGAAAACGTAGTTAGGCCAACTATTATTTCCTCAACTGATCTATTAAATATCTGCTTCTCTTCCCCTCTTGCACCATCTCATGATAGTCATGAACAAAAATGAGGCACATTGGAATTAAAGGTCATGACATGTTTTATGTTGTCAGTGTGCAGATGTTCTGCTCATCTATGTTTAGGGTTAGGGTTAGGGTTCTGAAATTTGGAAATGTTTATTTAAATGTATATTCTTAAATAAAATAAAATAAAAAAAATCCTCAGTACTTTAATATGTCAGGTGCATTCCTCTATTTTTATACTGATTTAGGTCAAACAGACATTGGTAATTTCTGTGCTGACTTGAACACAAGTTCGTCAGTGAAGTCTCATATTTGGTTTTAAAATATTGCAGTAGTGCAAATCAGACTGTTAAGACACAGATCTGTCCTCTCGTTAAGAATTCTGTGTTTTTATATGTCCAGATATGCCAGTTTCCATGAGACAGCCAAGGCTGATGCAGTGTTGGGGTATCTGATTGCCTTCCTGGTGTTGCTGGCTACAGTCAAACTGTGGCACCTGCTGAGGCTGAACCCTAAGCTTCACATGATCACAGCCACGCTGCAGCGGGCCTGGACCGACATCTCAGGCTTCCTGGTGGTTATGACCATCATGTTCCTGGCCTACTCCATTGCTGTGAGATGTTTCCCACACTCAAAGTCAATGCACCACTGGAGTCATTGTTTTTCCTCCTACTGTGAAACTGAACTTTCTGTTTTTATCACACACAATCAAAACGTGGATATTCACACAGAGATGAACTGCCTGATGTTTTCATTCTATTTTTTTCAGTCTAATCTGATGTATGGGTGGAAACTGTACTCATATCGGACTCTGCTGGATGCTGCTCAGACCATGGTCAGTTTGCAGCTGGGCATTTTTAACTATGAAGAGGTTAGTGAAACAACTACATAGTACAATAACAGATTATGCCATATGAGTGTTAGGTATTTACTGTACTTCTTCCTCCAATCTCTCAGGTTCTGAATTACAATCCAGTGCTTGGAGCATTCCTCATTGGCTCCTGCATCGTGTTCATGACCTTTGTGGTGCTGAACCTATTCATTTCTGTCATCCTGGTGGCATTCAGTCAAGAACAGATACATCACAAGGTGATTCATTCATGCTGGGTCTGAAAAATCTGAATCGCTAATATCTACTTGTTAATATCTACTTGTCATAGCAGTCAGCAATGAACACTGCATGACAATAAACATGGATCTTGTGGTTATGGATACATTTTTAATCCTCTGATTTCACAACACATATTTCAAAAAAAAAAATTAAGAACTTGCAAGATAAGGGCATCATATAATGGCTAGCAAGTCCATGACTTATTTTTTTTATTTCTCTCTTCTACAGCCATCAGAAGAAGAGGAGATTGTGGACCTGATGCTGATGAAACTCTGCAGTTTGTTTGGGCTCAAATGTAAGAAACCTGGTGGCAGTAGTCTAACTGAGAACACAGTTACTTCATCTGCTACAAATAAAGGACTACCAACAATTTCCTCTGGGAATATTCATGAAAACTGATATTTCCCAGTACAATTAAATAGGACAAGGAAGCATTGTAGGCCCTTTGTTTTGCTTCAGTTTTTGCTTGTAATGGCTTGCCTTATTTATTATTGCCTTGAGGTTATTGTTTTGTGATCATGTATTGGCCTCTATGTAAATCGTAATATTTGCATTTCTCTCCACTCTAACAAAGCTGTCACTATATGAGAACCTAAAATATTTTGCTAAGCAAATAAATTGGTCTTGCTGTGGCAAAACTTTGTGTGTTTTTTCTTCAGGTAAACAATTATTCAATGCTACGTACATCAAAGTCCTGGAAAGAAACTGGCCTCTACTCCTGCTGACAGCTGAAACAACTGATGAAAAGCAGCTCTCATTTTGCTGTAGCGAGCTCCAAAGGTCGTTCAAGGGCACATTTGTTTATGTTTATGCTCTGCACTGTAAAGGATGAATGACTGCAGCTGAGGTGCAGAGTGAGAAAATTGATAATGTTTCCTTTGCCATATGGTAGCAACTAAAGCACATTCATAAGCACAACAATTATTTTCATTGTTATGCTGGTGATACACAGCTGTAATTCCTTACTCTGACCACATAACCAACAGAAATGGTTCCCTCCCTGGTTCCCTCCATATTATGTTCAGCTTTGCCAAGACAAGTGCTGCCCTCTGACCTCCCTATCACCAACACCAATGACCCCTGTTGTAACGATGAGGGCAACAACAACTTGATCCTGCATGTTTACACTTGACAACATCCTTGTGCAGCCTGTCCACAGCTTCTGTCCTCACTGAGCTCCAGATTTGATAAACAAGGTGACAGTGACCCTGCATTGTCACCTTGTCAGTGCTATGCTCACTGAGTATGTGACTATAGCACTGATCTGAGAGCAGTCACAAAGGAGGGACATTCTGAATTGTAAAATGAACTGTTCTGCTTTCTGAGGGTGTCATGGGCTAATTTAATTAAACACCTTTGATGTTGGCCCATTTGATAACCACAATGGGAAACTCTCACCCACTGCCCTTTCTTCTAGTCCAGTGACACATACTGGTGGCAGTTTAATAACACAAGGTACAGTCACATGATATCCCTTGTACAAAAAGCACCAGTTAAATCTCTGTTAGGTTAAATACAAGGTAAATTCTAATTTAAAACTTAAATAATTCACAGCAATCTGGGCAGCCTATAACTGTCTGTTAAAAAACAAAAAACTGGATCTGACATATGATAACATTGTGCTACTTTTTTTTTTCTTGAAGATACCTATGACAGAGTATAGCTATATCACGCTTCAAGGTCTCTGGACTGTTTAAAAGACTGTTATTTTATGTAAATTTGTAATATTATGATAATAACAAATATCCTCTTCTTGCTCTTCTCGTTTTTCCTCAACAACAATAATAAGCAAATTGTATATTATTCTTATTGTTATTATGATTATTATGATAGGCTATTATACACTCCCCCCCCTTTTTTTTACCTATTGCGTCATGCATGTGGGCGTGGCTCCTCATGCGAGCTGTTTGGCAGTCTGCTCATAAACATGAGTCGTAGGCGGACGGAGGAAGACGTTCACCGCCAAGTGACGTTATAGATGTTAATTCATTATTAACGAACGTGTCTACTTCGTAATAGCAGTTAACTATAAGTTTAAACGGTTTTCTGACAGAGAAAATAATCTCGCTCAGCGACGTCACTCTGTGTACCAGTGAGGGTGTCCGATTTCCCACTCAGAGGCACTGCGATGCCCTCTGACTTTATATCCCTTTTCAGCGGGGACCTCGACCTGAATTCTCCCAGATCCTTGTATTCAAAAGGTAATACCACTGTCTCATCTTCTGTTGTCTTTAACGCCCATATTTAAGATATTACTATGTTTTTTCTCAGTTAGTGACTTAGTTGTGCGTAGTTAGCAGCTCATGCATGCGTGCGCGCGCGTGTGACGTTCATCCTCGTAGTGTCATTCATCCCAGTTGCCTCCACATGCTGCCACATGTTTACTAATATTATGTCTATGCTGAATCCATTAAGTTTTCAGTTTTTGTATGCCCTGCTTTAACTTTTAATAGAGCAGAGAGGAGAGGAGCAATCCGATTTTTTTTTTTTTTGGCTCAAAGCCCTCAGCAAACACCGGTCAGACCAGTTTACTTTAGTCTGCAAGTTGAAAAGCAGTGCTGACCATTTTCTGTGGATTTGTTTTCATAAGTTATATCCCCGCACGCCAACCAGTCCTAAATACAGGAGGAGTGTTACAAAGTCTTCCTGTAAGTGGCGCTAGTGGGCTCACACACATAAGCAATGTCCTCATCAGCGTGGAAGCTAAACATCCTTCAGGTATAACATCAATTGTTTTTATATATAGTTTATTTTATTTTGTCTTTGGACCTTGGACCTATGTAATTTTGAGAAACCACTCATAAAAATGCCATTTTATGTATCATTTCCAGTGGAATCTGTGGTTTTGCTGGTAAAATTGGGCAGCATGCGTCCACAGAAGTGACTCACACAAAATGTTAGCTATGGGAAAGTGTTTACTTATTTTTTCAAGTGCTATTCTCTTATGCAAACAACAAAGTCCACAAGAGGCTCATTTTCTCTACATCATATGATACAATTTAAAGCGGGTGATATCAGCTATGTTGGAATAAACTTAGAATTAACCTGCATCATTTCTGAGTCAAGGAATCACACCAGGGGTCCAGGAACTTGAGCAGTAATATTTGGCCTACACATACACAAGCCAAAAAAGAAAATCATAGACTCAAATCCATCTTACTTTTTGAGTTTGAATAAAGTCTGTGCACATGGCTCACTTATGTTGAACTGTTGAAAATTGCTATGTGTCAACATTGCTGGCAGTATTTTTCCTTGACAAAAATATTATCTGCAGAAAGGGAGACAGATGTGTAGGGATAGAAGTATTGGCATTTGCACTTGCACCAAACCACGTATTGCAGCACCCCTGTAATGACCTCAGAGCTGATTACTAATACATGCTGGGAAACACAAGACTTAGCCTAATCTCTAGGAATTTTCACTTTGAGAAAGCTTCACTTTCAAAAGTTAAAAGTAGTGATGAGTAATAGACGTATTCAGGAATTTATGTGAGAACAATAATTGGCCTATTTGTTAAAATTGCAGTTTTGCTACTTTAACAGCTTTGGTTTCTTGCACTATGAACAGCTGGGTAGCTCATTAGCTAGCGAGCAAACCTGTCATGTCAAGCTATTTTGATGTCGAGCACATCCACTAACATGACTGGGCTTTTTTCTGTTCAACTGTTTGTGCAGGTCAGTCACTCCTTCATGTGCTGTTCATCTGTCACAGTGAAGCACCATGTTATTGGGCTTCTGTTTACAGTGTTGTCATACTTGGGATGCTTTGGGTTTTTGTTGTTATAATACATTTGAGATCAGGCTTGCCGCAGCTATGTTCAATATAAAATGATGCAGTGATTATGAATTTACAAAATCAGTGAATTTACATGATCAAGAACTGATGATTTGCATTAATCTTTGCATCCCTGCAGCTGAGTAGATATCTATTGCTTATGTTTTTATTTATCTTGTAAAGCATTTTGTAACTGGTTTTGATACTTGCTTTATAGATGATATGATGATGATGATGATGATGATGATGATGATGTCTTCCATAGCCAGTGATTTTGTTGTGCAATCAAATACTTATAAATCCATTTCTGGTTTTATAGATGTGTTGAGGAATTGTGTCGTTATAAAATACTAGTATAAAATGATATCAAATGGGCCCTATTTCAGAGGTGTTGAAAAGTATTACAAAAAGAATTTAGGTCACAATGAGTCAGGTGATTGGATATCAGTGCAGAACACACATGATTATCTTGAGGACCAGTGTAAATTTGCCAATTCCTCAAAATTACCATTGGTCCATAGTCTACCCTGTTTGCTTACTAATCACACTATTGAGCAGCTGTCAACCACCATTGATCAGTGTAATTTGGTTTGGCTGTGTATGAGAGGTGAGATTAGTTTTTCTATCTTTCCATGAAGGCCGACTCTGCCTTTGTAGTCTGAGATAGCTCTTTTGGTTAAAAAGCAAAATCCTATTCATAATTTAATCCTTCAAATCCTCAGTATTGATAAACAGTACACAACAGTTAAATAAAAAGGATGTGGGCTGTTGTTTTGAAGGGATTGTGCCAAAATGTGTGCAGCGCTTGTATTTTTCTTTTTGTATACCCTAAACCAGCTCAGTTTATATGTTTTCAGAAAGTTATTTTGGCTGAACTTAGGGGAAAAAAAACATTTTTTGCATGTCTAGAGGCCACACATCATCAAGGAAAACTACATAACAGTGTCACTCAGGATAACAATACTACTCGCACACCTTTGTTATTGGCCTTTTAAAGACTGTGGGGTGATGGGTGTTAGACTGTCATAAGACATGTCCCATCAGGTTACATCAAAGGTAAAGAGTGTGATGGCTTTCCGTCAGCTTTATCAGCCTTGGTTGAAAATTGCGAGACCACAGATCTCCGCATAGTTTAGTTTTTTATATTGACACCCACCAAAGCCCAGTCAATCATTAACCATCTGGCTGCTCTGTGTGTAAACCTGGGCTTAAATAGCACTCTATTAATATTGACTCTGCTATGTTAAGCAAACTTAGCGGCATGTGCTTAAAAATACTTGATTGCCTTGAAAGCTCGTAGATTTTTGATGATGAAAGAAAAAAAGACTGAAGAGAGAAAACAGGAGAATTCATCAGGCTCACATTAAACAATCTGAAAAACGTCTAGGCTGTGTGTAGTACATAGTGTGCTATTGCAAAAGGTTAGTGTCTTTTGTGGCATTAACATATCAACAGATGGACTCTGATGGAGGTCACATGTGAAACTTTATGGTCACTCATAAGTAGCCAGTTATTCTTTGATGAAGACGATTCTTCTATCCAGAGGTTTGCTTAAAACTGGTCCCAAAGCAGAACTGTGGTTTTTCAGTGTCCCACTAGTATGAAATCCTTGTTCACTTGCCTGTGTTTAATTTAGGGAGGTCTTGCCCAGTATGACTGTTTGTATCTCAAACAACTGTCCACATAGGTTATAATAGTCCATGTTTGCCATACATGTCTAGAATTGCCAAGAGGTTATAACCCTGAAGATAGTGAAATGGCAATGTCTGTTTTCTCTGGTGGTGCAAACATCTGAAATATGGAAGTTTTCTTTGCATGTGTTGCTAAGATGAAAGCAATTGCGTGCATGTTTATCAGTGGGAAAACTGACGAGAGAGACAGTTTTTCTGATT
The DNA here is from genome assembly GCA_900302535.1 of Neoniphon sammara. Classification (NCBI taxonomy): domain Eukaryota; kingdom Metazoa; phylum Chordata; class Actinopteri; order Holocentriformes; family Holocentridae; genus Neoniphon; species Neoniphon sammara. The sequence goes on from OMKZ01027612.1 coordinate 8,244, forward strand.
GCCAGATTTGAAAAATTAATAATATTTTAATTTACCCACTGCACTGAAGCTACGCCCCAAGAGTGATGTATTTCAAGTTACAAAATCCATTGAAAATTTCATAGAGGTGGACATTTCAGTGTTCATAAAACACTGAAACACATGTTTTTGTGAAACAGAGCACACTGTAGTCATTCTGAGCATTGTTTACAAAGTTAGTTTTAATTAGACTGTTAATCACACTTTTTTTTGTATTTTTTTTACATCTTTTTACGTGCAGCCTTCATATCACCATTACTGACCTCCATTATAATCCTAACTGAGTGAGTCATTATGACACCTGCTTGATCAAAATAAATGGTTTCTCACATAAGACATTTGCACTGACCTTATGTGGCTGTAACGCAGTTGAAATGGCTATCTTTCTCATCTAGTTTTTCAAATATAGTAAAGAAAAAGCTTGTACATTCAAACAATCCACTCCTTTCCTGACTGGAAATAAATTTTATTTGCAAGCCAAAAAAGAAGCAACACTTGACAGAATTTGACTTTGCATTTTATATTTACTTCTTGATTTATTTTTCCATGTTGTTTCAACAAACAGTGTTATCCCATGACATGAAAGAGCTATACATACGTTTATATACATTAATAAAGTATGTGGACTTTCATCCTTGAAATGAGCCCCCTTAATATCCTCTTCACTTCTATCAACATGCTGAAGACACTTAACATTCATTTTACCAGTGGATCTTTTATGAGTGAAAGAAACCTTTTATTTTAAAAGATTTTTCTTGCACATTTCTTGCATGCTTACTGTTATATCAGTTCAGTGATAATCAGCCAATTTGTATTTGTTATAATTGTTTGTTCTACATATCTGTATTGATGTCACTCACTTTTGAAGCACAGTCTACATCTAATGCATACATATGTGATTTTGATATTTATTATGATATTGAACATATATGTTTCCTCTCATGCTTCTCAAGATGACTTGTTTTATCTTTGCACTTATCTTTAACAAGAGTTAAATAAAAATCAAAAGCCTGAATGCTGGTGCTGGCGGTCACTTGCTGGTGCAGCCAGTGTTGTAGATTGACTGTTTGCAAATTCACTGTAAATGTACTAGAAATACAAATGCTACACTGACAGGTGATTTTGTTTTAACCTCCGAACAGGAAAGTTTCCAAATGTGGTGTCAGTTGCTTCCATAACTTCCTTTAAAAACTCTGTTTGGTTAATGGTTAACTCTAACCAAACCTCAGTAAAAAGACTAATCAGTCCCTGGTCAAAACATCACCTCCTCCAGTATTTACTGCACACTTGTGACTTTGTTTTGGCCAGGGCAAATCTATGCATGAGTGCTTTAACCTCTAGAAGCCCTAGCAACTGAACCTAATACTGACACACTCATTGAATGCGATTTTTCTCTTTAGTGGTGCAAAATCAGTTGCATTTTAAAGGTGGTCTTTATACTTTTTGTTTTATTCTATTCCTTACCTAATCACTTCCCTAGAAGATTGCTTGTCCTGACAATTTTATGACACTGTGCAGTAAATATTTTATTATGCACACAAAAGCTAGCCTATCTTGCCAATTGTATGATCCCATCTTCTGCTGTCTCCATAAAACACCTATAATTTTACCATTTTTTTCCCTAAGCATTAGTGTTTCCTGTTGTCCTCTGTTACCAAAGTTGTATTTTGAAGCCTGTGATAGTGAAGTTTGCTTTTTCTTAGTGTCATCTGTGCCAAGCGTGACTTACCAAGCATACAGTCTGACGTTTTTTTAATGTGACTGTAATTGACTACAAATGGCTTCATTCACACCCTGTCATATAGAAATAATCTATAGGTGCAGTCTGTTATCTTGGTGCAAACACATGCTACTTTAATTGTGTTGTTCACTTTCCAGATAGAAATTTTTATCTGTATAATATTGTTCAGTCTATTCCACATCGTGTCTTATCCTGTGCCAAGTATTTTATTATGTTTATAAAGTTAGCCTGGGTATTTATAGGTCAACCTCTGTTTTGGGTCACTGGGATAATGCAGAAAGCATAGAAGCACTAGTAGTAGCTGCTAGTGGCTTGCTTAAGGTGGTAATTTCATGTTTTATTATTGAAGGAAACCCTCTGCCAAGTCGCAGGTGTGAGAGGCTGAGTGGAAGAGGCCATGTCACCTGAAGCCCCTGAAGCATCAAGCGGATGGTCGGCTCTTGTTTGGCTGTCTTAGGCCATCTGTGGCTGAACATCGCCTGTAGTCTTTGCAGTGTGTCCTGCACCTTCAGACTTTGTCGTCGCTCCTCAGCAGCTTCGCAGCTGATTCAGCATGTTGAATCAGCTGCACAACAGAGAGCTTTCTGATGGGCTGTTCAGCCTAAGCAAATCAGGGCACGAAGGGGAAAATGGAACTTCGCTTGTGTTAACTATCTAGCAGGTTAACTAACCAGAGAGAGCTTGTTTTGGTAAACAAACAAACAAAAAAAAAGAACGCTGTCAGCTGTAGTGTGTTCATAGATGACTTTTAGCAGGAGATGTGAGGCGACACAAAACCATCTGACACAAAACCATCTATCTCAGTCACCACTTGTTCTTTGAAGTCGGCTTGGTGTAGCCAGACCTTAGTGTTTTCCCTCTCTGCTTCCTATCAGCTGGTGGATAATTTCTGACACCCTCCTGTGAAAAGCCCAGTTCACCTGCAAGATCTAACATCCCCTCCCCTCGGGCTTCTCTGCAGAGCAAGATGCATTTGAAGAAAGGCATTAAATATTAAAGGAGGTAAATCTTGGCTTCGGTAGTCTTTCCATTGGCAGATGAGCAGCAGTGGTTTAGGTGTCAGGATAAGCTCACAACTAGCCTACACAAACGCTGCAGGTCCCGCGTCAAAGAGTAAGGCACCTTATTCCGATTTCATTTCTGTCCCACTACCCTACTTACATTCATAGCTATTGAATATTGTCTGTCAGTCATCACCGCATGATATCTGCCTTAGTTGTTTTTTCCCCTCCTGCCGTGGATGTTTTCAGACAGCCCGTACACTGTAGCCACACTTTATGGTTTCAAAGGCCTGACCCAGATTTATGAGTGGTGTTGCTCTAAAGGGGATGAAGCTGTCCTCGTTGACTCTGTTTCAGTCTTACTCACACCCAGTCACATCTTCAGATTTCCTCATACTGAGATTCCTACTGAGAAGTATGTCAAGTTCTTCAGAAATGCTAAGTGGCATAAAGGAGGCAAACATTCGATCACCTTGCAGCCTAGCAGTTGCACTTTCTCAATTTCCTTTGTTTTCATTTCTTTTTCCTGAGTCATCTCTTGCTTCCTAGGCAGACTGGCAGGGGTGGAATGAATAACAGCATTGGATTGTCCTATTTTCCCCTGTATCCTGTCATTGTTGGTATTCTTTCAAGCTGTTTTATTGAACTGATACTTGAGTTAAAGTCTTGGACAATGAGAGAGCATGAGAGAGATGCCAGTTAGGGTCAAGGCAGGAAAGAAAAAATTGATCCATCATACCACCGGAATATTGTTATTTCTCTGCAGAAACCAAAAAGATCCCTATCACATGGAGTCTCACGGCACATTTGTGCGCTCTGTTAGCTCGTGCTTTTACCAAGATGATTAGAAAGCATTTCGATCAGAGAACACAGCTAGCATCCAAGGAGATAAATTCACCTCATGCGCCCACACACACAGTTTTTAGTTTTGATTTCCCAAGCATGAATGACTCAGCAGACATGACACTGAGACATTGAGAAACATCAGTCAGTTTTATCTGTCTTATGTCTGTGTTTTGACTACTTTTTGTCATTTAACACAATTTTGTTAATATGGGGCCCATTTTGCTCCATTGGCAATCTTGTTTAGATTCAGATTCACCGGACTGAAGAATTTTTTTCACTCTCCAACTGACTGATTTAGTTTTGAAATAGAGTACTGCAGAAAAACATTCATGTTAATGGTATTTTGAGGCTGTACGTATGCGGGGAGAGTATGCCAACTCTCAGATCAGAGAGACTTAGTGTGGATAGGTTATGAAAGTTGGTTAAAGATTTTTTATCCTTGTTAAAATCAAACTCATCAAGAATCTGCAAGTTTACCTAAAATGCACAAATAAATTCTGGATTGAACCATGAAACCTTCAATATAGAGGTCACCAAATTCTAACCATAAAATTTCTTAATAAGTAGCTCTTAAATGTAAAGCTAAGACCAGTTGAGGCAGTTCTGACGTTGATTCTCAGCTCAGTTTGAATCTGGGCTGGTTGAGCTGAGGTGACTCTCCCTTAACATGAACAGGCTCAATACCGCCCGACTGATTTCCTCAGGCTGAAGTTCCTTATAAAATTACTCATCAGCGTTATGCTTGCAGTGTCTCTTCAGACTACATCTGTAATAGGAATGTAAACTAGCTTTTACAGAACAGGTATTTTGTAACTCTATACACCTCTGATCAAATAGGGAAATATTTTTGAGTGACGTCCATCTTTGCCCTGTTTGTTGTGTTGTCTGAACAACCAGATGTCAAGCCTTTAGCCTGAACTGCCCTAGTTGACCAAGACTGGAGTGGTGTCACAGTCTGTCTAATCCTTAAACTGACTTGCTAGAATCATTCCTCAACCTCGAAGGTAAATGCAAGTTTACAGCTGTACATGTAGATAACATATTGACAGTACGGTCATTTTATACCTGTAATAAAAACTACAGATACTTTATGAAACCACTTAACATTTTTTACTTAGTTGTAAGGAACTGTTATAAGGTTTGTTTATTTCCTAACTACATCATAAAACATTTGACCCTACACAAGGTTGCCCTTAGGTGAGGTTGTCCTCAAGCAAGTAAATTCAGTCTGTCCTTAAATATCCCTTTACTTTTGTCAATTTTTTTCATGGTTAATTATATCTTTTTCAGCTGTTTTTGTTTCATTTTTGTTGCCTTCAGTGAAGTCAAACAATTAATTACTGCTCTTCAAAAGAGAAATGGATTATTGTGACCAGTGATTATTATGAATCTACTTTATTTTTATTTCTCTTTTCTCCCAGAGGTTTGGACTCTCCCTAAACAAATCATGTACTTTTGGAGATATGCAGATGTATTCAGTGTTAGATTCATTTTATACAGAGCTTCTTATACAAATTATATTCAAATATATTTTTTGTAGTTGCCACAATAGCAGTAGCACTGTGTCAAAAGTTTGAGTATTAGCATTAGTAGGCCGTTAGGTTCGGTTTTCCTCTTACAGTTCATGATTATATGTATCAGAGACTGACTAAGAGGGAGTGTAAATGAGCTGGGAAACCATCATCAGCAGATATGACTGTGTTCCTCTCCAACTCCGTGAGCAAGCCTGAACCTGCTGGAATAGAAGGCTGACTCTACACTTATATCTTAAAGTTTCTCTCAGATTGTTTTCGATCACTTTGTATTCTCATGCAACTCATTGTTGCCCATTTGTTAGGTTTCTTATCAGAGTAGTTCCAGAAGGCATCATTTATCCTCATAGACAGGCTAAGAAGCGACAAAACGACCCCTTAAGGTTCTGGTAAAATACAGTATACAAGAGTAATTTTAGAGCATTTTACCTTGACTAGACAGCACACCATAGAATATAACAAGTAAAGTAGCATCAAAGCATTAGATACGACAGGTCATGACCCTGACCCAAATTTATCTGTTGTCAAGTCAAGTTGAGTCAAGTCAAGGTTTATTTAAAATGCAGTATCACACCAAAGTATCTCGGTACATTTTATAGCAACAGTAAAACAATAAAACAGCATTGAAGAAAACAAAACTAGACTTTATAGCCTAATAAAAATATAAATAAAATAATGTAAGACTATGAGGTAACATTACAAATGTGACACCAGGATGCTCCCAAATGACCTCTGCGTGATCATAGATTTGACCTTTTGTTATTTATTTATTTGTTAATTTATTTTAATTCAACAACCTAACAAAAGCCAGGTCAGCCGTGTTTGTGGTAGTAATGTTGGCTGGTTGTTAACCATCACCTGATTCACATTTACATTCTGTTGTGGTTTTGCCTAATTAATCAGCAGACCTTCCAAATTCTTAATTACAGTGAGCACCAAATCTTCTTAAGTGATTAATATAACTGAGGGTGTGGTCTGAGTCGGGCCCACAGAGGTGAGGCTGAAGGGCAAATCAAGACAAATTTGGGAAAGTGCAGATCTTTGTGAACATCAAATTATCAGTGAAGAGCGGCTGTGTATGTGCAGCTGCAAAAGGGCAGAGCTGGGATTTTCATTATGCTGCCAGACTTGCTGTTTCTGCTGCCCTTTTGTTTCAGGAAGTGGCGCTTTTGAAAGGACTTTTTACTCCAAAATTCAGGCATTGAGTTCCTAGGCCAACTCACTCAGGTCTGTTTGAGTCTTGAAAGCCTCAGACCTTTCAGGCCAAATGTTGATGTAATGCCACCTATTTTATCTGTTTACTCCCACATTCTTATCAGTAGAGTCAACAGCTTGCATCAAAAATCAAATGCAAATGCATGGGGTTTCCAAATATGGAGCTCTGTGACACCACAAGTTATTTTTAAATCATGTTAGCTAGTAATAACTCCACTGGGCTTTGTACTGTAGACGGGTGACTGGAGTCTTTCTCTCCCTCGCCTGCTGAACGATGATATCTGACACTGGATTTCGTGAGTTATTGGGTAAACAGTTTGGGGGCCTTCCCAGTTTTCTAGTCACATATAATGGACATTGATGTATCATTAACCACAAACCATTCTAATCACTTGCATGAACATTTTTCACCTTATCATGTTGCAGGTTAAATGGTCATGTCTTATAAAATGACTTCTGGACTGACAGCAGCTTATGAATTCATTTTCTTTGATTCCAGGTACTTGAGCTGTTCATAGTGAATTTGGTTAGCGTGGCACTAGGTTGGTGATGTCATGCTGCCTGTGAATGTGTGCGTGCTTCGTTGCTACAGGCTTTCCTGTTTCTTCAGCATGGTTTTCCTGTGAGCTGGAGACAAATGCCTGTTCGGGCACACTAAACTTTAATTGAGCAGTTTTCCTGTTCTAATGGGTTAATGTGTGTGTGTGTGTGTGTGTGTGTGTGCGCACGTGTGTGTGTGGTGCTGTCTGTCTTGAGAACAAAACAGCCAGTCACTTGAGGAACTCCAGATAGACAGACATTACCTGATTTCTATGGAGGTTTTGCCCAGGATGCTCTACATTCCAGTGTCACTCTGTAAGCATGGTGTCTCTTTTTTGGCGTATGAGCCGTGTGTGCGCAGGTGCGTGTGCATGTCTGTGTGTGCGCGCCCGCGTGTGTGTGTTGTCCTGTGTAAATAGTTTGAATTCCACTGCTTTCTGTGGTCTCGCTTTCATGTTAAGCCCAGTGTCTGTTCCTTCTCCTTTTTGAATCCACCGGTAAACACTTTGGAAATTTCTAATTTCTGATAACTTAAGCTAGATGTATTGTAGAGCAATACATAGATCCAGCATACAACAAAAAGTGTCACAGTACTTTTCATACTCTAGAAATCTATTTAATTTTATCCCATGACTTGTAAAATAAATTAACATTGACTCCTTGTTGCTCTGCTATATTTCTAAAGAATGAGAAGGAACCCAAGTAAGCCTGCATTATTTTTAAGGTGACTTCTTATCCCCAGGTGGTTTGGCCCTGATGGGAGGTTCAGTGGGCTGTTTTGTAAAGTCAGGATAGTGGTGGGTGTTTGTTGAAAGCAAGCCATGTAATCTGATGCCTGGAGGTGGTCCCTGGTCACTTCAGGATTAGCCGGACTGAAAGAGCTGCATGCCACAAAGCCTGAGCCTGGTGTGACACAAGTGACTGCCCTTAGCCTGATCCAAAGCCTGACTGAGTTTGACTTTCCAACAACTGTGGGGGAAGAATACAGTGCTGCGAGCACTACTGTTACCATGCAATGTCACAATGCTAAAATACATTGGCAATGTAGGGATGCTGCTCCTAAACTGCAGATATCCGCATTGAGGGTAAAGGTGAGACATATTCTCTGTCACATGAAGATGGTTCAGCGAAAAGCCCCAGTTCAGAATGTTTGACCATAGCAATTATGAACACATATGGATGTAGAAATGTAGAAAACACTATGGTCTCAACATCCAGCAAACTCCAAATCCTCATTTGTTCTTGGCCTAAATGTCATATTTCAAAAATAACTTTAATTTTCTGCAAACCAAATTGTAGGCTGGAATGTCGGCTTTAATGAGGAGCTTGGACCAAGCCCATCGTAAGTTGCTGACAGGCATCACACCTAAATTAAAGCATGTACAAATCAGAAGATACATATACCTGAATCTCTTGAGCAGTCTGTTTTCAGTCCTGTATAGTTTAGTTCTCTTTTTGTTTACAGTACTCAAATAGATTCATTGTTTCAAGTACGCTCAGCCACGACATACAGTCTGTTTGGACAATAGGCAGATCAGTATGCAAAAGGGTGGCTTACAATATGGTAATGCTAAAATCATGCAAACTTACTGATGTCCGAAAACAAACAAGTTTTTAATGGGTATAATGCATGGGCTTGATCACTTTGGCTTCAGAGTTGCTCTGTGCCGCCGCCCCCCCCATCCCCGCCAGGGAAGGAGCAAAATAATGTAGTCTTTCACAGGGGGGTTGTGGTTCTCCTCACCTTTGCTGTCAAGCAGCCAAGCATATTCAGTTTTGTCAGTCTAGCCACAACTGAAAATCAACAGACACAGAAAATTATTGTATGAAAACCAGCTGCAATCAAATTTCACATGCAGTGTCTTCTCCTCTGGGAGTGTGGTAATCCTTGTTAGTTACATCACCAGGCAAACATTTTGTCAGATACATGGATGGCATCATGTTTTTGACACTCTTCCTGAATGCATTAACTTGTTCAATGCAATTATAATACTGACACAAATAATGGCTACTGTTGTGGACTGTCATTTCTGACAAAATCATTCCTCAGTGAAAATGTCCCTACAGTGGGTCTTAAATGTCAAGATAAAAGCTGTTTGTGACCAATATTCCACCAGTAGTCAGTAGTGTTATTATGTAATTTGCGGATTTGTAAAATGATAAGTGCTTCCTCTGGGCTCACCCCGGAGAAAATGTGATTTGAACAGGCCAAGTGACCGACAGACATTTTGGACCAGATTGTGATTAATGAGTAGTGGTGGACACTTAGTGAGAAAAACAGTTAACTCTTTGTTTGTGGTGTGATTTACAAAGAGGATTCTGCCACAGTGTTGTAACAGCTGATGAAACATCCTGTAATGTAAATGCTCACTTCTTCATTTGAGTTGGGATAATGCTGTGTTTTTTTTCCTTCTTTTTCTTGTTTTCTCCACATTATCTCATGAGAGGAGCGAACTCTCTCAGAGTGGTCCCCTGGTCCGTGTTGCTATGGAGTCCCTGGCAGCCTTCATGTAGGCTTGGCTGTAAACATTTCAGGGTTGTTGTACATGGTTTGCTGCAGGTGCCAGCCCTTTCATTGGGTTTTTTTCTCTCTGCTTTAAGCACTCATCAAATGCACTGTCAAGGTGGGATTAATTTAATCTTTCATGTCCTTTTTGGTTCAGCAGTGCATTATTCCCACCCCATGCATCTCTCCAACCTCAGCTTTTTCAGCAGAGGCTCTCTCAATGACTTCATTTTGGCTTGACAGGCTTCCTCATGACAATACCACCAACCTGTTGAGCAAGTTGAAGTACAGAAAAGGGTCTACGAACACAGTAAACAAGACCGAGGAGGGAGAGAGGGAGGTGGAGTGGAGGAAGGGGACAGAAGGGGAGTTAACAGTCACTCAGCCAAAAAGCAGTGCCACGCCCCAGGTGCCAGGGCTAGTAAGAGCAAGCAGCAGGAATGTGAGGGAAATGAATGGGAGTGTAAGTCCTGCCATTCACATGGTGAGTGCTTTCTTTTTTCACCTTTAGTCTGCCTACTTACCGTGTAAACGTAACACAACGTATGGTCAGGGTTTGAAGAGCAAGCACATATAACTGTGGGCTCTAAAAATAGTTAACTTCATGTAGGTTTTCTGACATAGAGCTCAGATTGTGTGTGTGTGTAGTTGATTATCCCCCTGTTTACACGAGATTGGAAATTGACTCGTAAACTGGGAACATAATTAATGAGGATGAATGAGTTCAGTTAAGTTTTACCCACGTTTACTTAAGGCACTATGAGGCTTGATGAAAATCAACAATATGAGCTCAGTGTCTGTCACAGTGAATGTTCTTGGTTAGGCTTTAATCTCTTTTTGACATGATCATAGAAGGACAGAAAATCAAACGTTTCCTCTCAAGTCAGTGGTCAGCAAAATACAACTACAGTCTGAAGTCTGTTAAAATGAAAACATCACATGCTACGTGAGTCAGTGTGTTTAATTTCCCAGTTAACGATGTTGACCATATTTTAATTTTCCCCTGTGTGAAAGGGACTGTGTTTTGTAACGTGTAAATAAAGAATTGCACTCTGTCTGCCAATGAGGATACACACATGCAGCAAAATAAGAATTTTCACTCTTTATAAAGTCCTGGGACTGTGGAAACACTTTGAACAGGCCAGCCAGTGATTCGAGAGCAGCGCTGTGAGAGAAGAGTACATATTTTCTGTCTGTGCGGTTGGCAATCTGTTTACTGGAAGGGCTGCTCGCTCGGAGCACATGTTCGTGCATGTGCAGTCAGTCAGTCAGCCCTGAATAGACTGCAGAGTTTAAGTGTAGATGAAGAGACAGAGA
>OMKZ01027612.1:19068-46017 GCA_900302535.1 Neoniphon sammara
ATGAGTGCATTTCTTTGGAGAGCTTAGCAAATAACCAGCAAAACCACACTAGGATCCTTTGTGTGTGTTTGTGTGCGTGTGTGTGGATGCTACAGTAGGAGGTATAAGAGTTTACTGAGTCCAGATTTAAGCTCCCTTTCTGGGAACCAGTTTCTGCCGCTCTTCCAAACTGAGCAGTAAGAGACTGGAGGGCTTTGGGACTGAAGAGGCATGGGCTGGTTTCAGTATGTCCCAGGTTTGTCTATTGTACACAGCCAGTGGTAACAATGGGAGGGTTAAGTATCTGATACACACACCAAACCCTGGGACTCAGCTGCAAGTAATTAAAGCTGGCAGTTGGCAGAGAAGAGAGTCAGGCGACTGTAATGGCCGCTGTAAGTTCATACCATAATATTTGGATGATGAATCGGGCTGCTAGTAAAAATGTTGTCATGTTGTTGACCTAAGGCTTTCTCCCCTCCCCATGTCCTGTTGGCCCCCGAGGGGAGACAGCGAGAGGAGAGAGAAAGGCTTTTGTATGACCAGTCTCCCTATTCTGTAATGAGATCTGCTGTTTATTTGGTGTGCCAGGACTTTTACCTTGACCTGTATAGTCTTGTCATTCTGTGCTATTTGTTTACATATCCCCCCCCACCCCCCACCAAAAAGGTTTATGCAGAGATTAGAGCTGTCATTAAGGTTGAATTAAATGGCCATTCTTGAGAGAGGATGTCCAGAGTTTGACATAATTGCACTGGACACAATGAAATACTGAAGTAAACCATAAAGAGAAGATCAAGCTTCCAACCTTATTTCAGTAAGGTTTCCTGAGTTAATAAGATGTCACCAATCCATATAATGTCATAGACTACAAAACTATGCCACAGCAGCAAGTTGTAAGTTTTTGTATATAAATGGTCCATTTGAATAGAAGAAGGGGTGCTGGTTATCATCATCATAAACAAGTTTCCCAACTTAAACTCGTCCTCTCTCCGCCCTTTGGTTTCCAGTGTCCCATCAGCAAACTAAACATATCTGTACGTTTTGTTGCTCCAAGTTAATGCCACCATCTTGGAGAGGAAGAGCACTGGTGTGGCTGGTGTCTGGCACACATGGTGGGGGTGGCAGTGCTCGGCTCTAGCAATGAAGTGGAAACATATCTGGCATCTGTATTGAGGCTGAAATAATCATTCTCTGTTCACGTGGACGTAATTCTGTGTAGTGGGTATTTCTCTGTCATTTTCCAGACTCATGGGTAGACAGGGTGATACTCGGACTTTGCACAGGCTCAAGAGTCTCTTATTGCATTTTCATGAGGGTCGTGATATGAAATTGTTCCAGTAAAATATTTTGCCTGTAGGGAATCACTTCACTTAAAACAGGAACCATGCCATTTTCATTTTTGACCCATTCTACGACAGCTTTGTTAGCATGCTACTGCGGAAACATCTGAATCATGTCTCTCATTTTACCAAGCTGATAGCTGTGATGAAAACTGACAGTTTCCTGTGAATATGCCAACTCATTTTGGCTTTTTTTCTTTTTTTTCCCTCCTCCTTGCGACACAGAATCAGTGTATGACCTTCTTCCCCGAGAGCTGCAGTTGCCGTCCTCCACTCAGCAGAACCCAGCAGCCATGAGTCAGAAGAGCGGTGGAGAGGCAGGGCCTCCTCCTTCAGCTGCTCTCGCATCAGGTAAGATCCTCCTCCTCATCTCCTCTGACCCCTGCCTCTCTCTCTATGGTGACAGTGAGCAGTGCTGGGTGATATATATCGATGTTAAAACAATATTGTGATATGAGACTAGATATCATCTGGGCTTTTGGTTATAATATATTAACCAAGTTGTCTTTTCCTGGTTCTAAAGACTGCATTACAGTAGAGGGATGCAATTTTCTGAACGTATTAGAAGGTTCTAGCTGTTCTATTATTTGCATTTACCTGCTTAATCAACATATCCACATTGCGAATGGTTGTTTGTCAAAAATCTCTTGTGCATAAATATGGAATGCACCAGTAGTCATTCTTACAATATCGTCACAGTATCGATATTGTGATTTTCGGTCAAGGATAATGTGATACTTTGTCTATTTCACCCTGTCATAACAGCGAGTAGTGCCTGTCATGTTTCACCGCTCAAAACCCCACGAATGGTAAAATACAGCAGCAATCACTCTGCACCTGCAAATGCACACCTGCCTGCAAAACAAAAGCCTGCCAGGCTGTGTGTGTGGTGCAGCCTGCACATGTGAAACCAAGAAGCTGCTAAAGAGTGGACCTATGAGGCTTTCCTGCTCTCTCTTAGCCCTCAGTTAGTCCCCTGTAGATGCCAGCTGTCTGTAACTGCTTGTACACACTGTGAGCATCTTGGTTGATGAGTTGCTCTGTTGTGACTGATTGTGGGTGGTGCAGGAGGCTCCAGTTACATCTGTTGTGGTCTTGTGCAGCTATAAAGTTTTCAGCTTGTGTTTTGCTGCTGTGGTGTTATGCTTTTCATAAAGTTGTCATTTTGATTCATTAACACAGCTAGCTGTCAGGGGCTAATTAGGTGGCATTAATGGAAAACAAGCAGATTAAATTGATAATATTCCATCAGAGCTTACCAAGGATGGATATAAGTGTTCTCCATTCGGTTTGAGATGTTTATTCCTGTATTTCAAAAGGAATTTGTAGAGAAGGAATGTGCTGTGAATTCACAATCAGCTTCTTGTCAAATTTTCACTGAGGATTATTGTTAATGGAGCAAAATCACTTTCATAGGGAAAAAAAGAAGTGGGTAAACCTGACTGGCTATAACTGTGAAAAGTTCAGCCATGGACAATTTTCTTGGTGGAGAAGCTTGGCTTGCATTGGCTGGGTGTTCCTGGTTTCCTCATTTCTAGAAGAAATTAGTGGACTTCTGCTGACTTGTTGATTACATTGTTAGCAGTGTGTACACACAGACAGGCTCTGAAAACTGATCAGTACCTCTGATGGAGAGGAGTGCTGTTTGTTTAACTTGGGCCTGGTGCAGTTTTGATGAAAACTGACATTTTGTTGTATCTGTCATGATTTGACAGTGATTGATTTAATCAGTTCATTCAACCAGCTATGCTAAAATAAGCTGTTTCGCTAAAATGAGCAATCATGAGGTATATCCAGATTTTTGCTGACACCACAACTCAAGATGACAAAACATGACAAGTGTACAGTACATACAACACACAAGATATACAGGTTTTAAGTAATAAAAGGATCATCTGTATCTCTTCAGGGCTCTAAACAAAAAATCTCAGCATATGCTCCCATCAGGACGTCTGTTCCTGTTTAGACACCGGGTCTCATGGTCCCTGCTCTACAACAGGATACCCTGCACTGTTATGAGTTTTTGGGCTATATGAAGCACAGATTACATTTCCTTTCTGGAGACATTGTGTCTCACAGTTGCAGTTGAAGGAATTTCTTTGTGTTAACTATACCTGGAAAATATGTCTCTCATGCACATAATACTTTAAATATCCCTCATTAGGCTTCATGTCTCCCTGGAAAGCAAACTGTGGTAAGGCCAGACTCTTCATTATTAAATCCAGTCACCCAGTCAATGGGAGCGATACCAACCTCCTGCATTACAATCTAATTTTGGAACAATTTTGATTGTGTTAGTTACTGAAATTCTCAAATCTATTAAAATGTGTCCACAGCCATTTTGGCACTGCTCACAAAAACAATGCATTTAAAAACAATACATTTAGTCCAAAGTAATAAATAATGTACTGCTTACATTTTAATGCATAGCCTTTACACAGTTTAGTGTTTTTCTCATAACATTTTCAACAGGCAGCAGTTAATCATTTCTCTGTTTTCTCCCTCTAATTTTACTGCCAAACCTCTGCAAAGTTTAATCTAAATATTATGAGGCAAATCATTTACAGAATCCAGCCTGCGTTTAAAATGTACAGATGCATCAGTGAATCCTGGATGTGTGCAGCTATAAGCCTGAATGTTTATTAACAAATATTGCTTCCCTTTAGTCCCAACCTACCGCTGGGAATGACCTTCAAAGGAATAGCTGGAAAAGAAAAACTTGTTCCTGGTCAAATGTTAAACAGCATGGGAGTTCAGAATGTACTTCACCTTAGATGGTTTTGTTCTGCCACTTATTGAGGCTTTAGAGTGAGTTTTCATAGAAGCAGAAGTCTGTGGACATCAAAGCCCCATGACAGCCTTTGGCAGTCCTCTGGCCAGATGGGACATATCGGCTGTAGAAAAAGGAAGGTGAAGTATATTTGGATTTACCTGGAACTTTAAGTTTCACTGAAAACTGGCTGTAACACCATCTGGCTATTCCTCCTCTTTGCTTTTGGTAAACGTGATTTTTAAACATGAAATGGTCGCAATCAGGTTTATTTTGTGCTTCAAAACAAATTGAATTGATTTTAAATAGACTTCACCATAAACTCAGCTTTTCCCTGCCACTTTAAAGGTTTTTTCCTGTTTTGAAGCAGGTCTTTGGCAGTGCTCAGGGCTTGAGGGCGAGGTGACATCATATGCCAATTTGCACATTAGTGGCATCAGCCATGCAAAATTCAGGGTGTTGCAAGTTTCATCAGGGTAAGGTACTTCTCAAGACATTCGTAATGCCAATTAGAATAAATTGCAAGACAAATTTGGCTACTGAAATGACCATGAAACTGAAATAAAAGACCAAAAAACACATTTCACAGTATGTATCTGTATGTTTGGATTTCTCACTAGGACAACAGTCTGCCAAAAAACCACAACATTTTTAAAACCCATTAGACTGAATTCAAGATCTTAAGTCTGTATTTAAAGTATTCAAGAAAATTTGAAGTCTTCAAACGAGACATTGAAATTTAAGGCATTTTTAGCATTGCAGGACTCACAGACACCCTGAAGTTGTTGCCAGTTGCTTTATTCCTGGTGGTCTGAAAAATATTTGTTGCTAGCTGCTTTCAATAATTAAAGTTGCAGAAAAGGTGCAAACTAAGGTGCATGTAGTAGCTGCAACTAGCCCAGCTTGCAGCACAGTTGGAGGTCCATCCTACGCAAACAGTGATATCTCTGCTGTTGTTTCTTATTTATCGCGAATTGCTGAATTTTGTTATTATTAATGCACACACTCTGCTGGTCATATGGCTGCATGGCAGCACAAGTGATATTACTCAGACTGATGTTTCACAAGTTTGGTTTTCCAGTTCTTAATTTTTTCACTTTGGTGCCAGTGGAAAAGGATTTGGCATTCACCAAAAATGTACCAATGCAGGAAAAACCCTCACTTTGGTTAAATCCCCAACATATGTTTCACCCTCGTATGACATCATATGCTTGCACAACTGTTGTCTCTGAGTTTTTCACTTAAACCGCTTGTGCTGCTTTTTACTGACTCATGCTGCTAGTGAAACCTAGATGTAATTTTGCCATGACTCCAGCCACCACTTGCCTGTTGTTGATGATGCTAGTTTCTGCCATAAGCCAGGTGTACTGCACTGATCCTGTCAAATATATGTGCACTTAAACGCTGCATTTTGCCCCAGTCTGTCATTTGTTTTCTTTGCTTAATTTTAATCTTTTTTGCCGTTCCTTGACATCTGTAATGTTAACACAGCATAGCTACCGATTGACTCTATATATCTTTTCATAGGACTGCAGTATCCTCTAAAAACTTACATTACATCTATATTTCATTTTTCTTTTGCTCTATTTATTTGCTGTCTCTTTTAAAATTATTTATTGATGAAGTCCATTCTCTTGTTATTGTTTGATAATCTAATGAATTATCAGCTCAATGTCTTTTTCACAATCATAATTAACTTTGTAGTGGACAAAGGCTGAACGCACTTAATGTAGCAGTTGACAGTGCTGTTTCTTAATTGCTGTGCTGGCTCCCTGTAACGTACTTCTGGACAAGAGCACCCTGACCAAAAACACCCATGCTCCTTTGTCTCAAAATATGTTATTGATTACTACTGAGGTTCTAGAAACCTCGTGAAAAACAGCATTACTGCTCCCGTATTGATGCTCCCAAATCAAACCAAATTCAGAGCACAGTGGTGTAAAAGGACACGTGAACTTTTAAAACATGTTGGGACACTTAAAGTAATTGCTCATCTACAGATCAAGATGTTCACACCTTTCCATCCCAAAACATATCTGCCAAATGTGGATATTACTCTTTAGGATCCATGTTGGCTGAATCTTGTCAGTATACCAGAAGACATCAGTCAATAGTTTATTCACTCCACCACTACATGAAAAGAGGATATCAATTTTACAGGCTGCAGAGTTACTTTTTAAACCAGTTGCTGGAGGGCTTATTGCAGCAGTAGAACAGAGAAAGATTATATTTGATTGAAAGACTGAGAAAAATGAGCTTTTGCAGTGAACTGCCTATGTTGACTTGGTGCAAATTAATTTGTTTTTAAGGGATAACTTGATTTTAGCTTGAGCCTGAAGGTGTTGCTTTGGGTTGTGACACCAGTGAAAACACTTCCTCTCAGTTCAGAAATCATCCAGAATCCACCTTGACGAGTTTTAGATTTTACTGCTGTTGTTTTTTTATCACTAGTTACACTTCACTTGCCTGCTAATAGACAATCCCCTCTATTAGCGAAATGTGGGCTCTCAACAAAATAAAAAATTAAAATTAAAAAAGCCTCTCACTTTGAATCCTATTTCTTTTCAGCCTATTAGACCAGTGGGGACTGAAACACAGCTACTTTGCAGCTACTTTGAGGAAGAAAGGACATTTCAACTTGGTCTTTAATTGTACAAGAAGAGGCAATTTAAGTCAGTTAGCCTAGCTAGGCTTTGCTCACTATTGATATCATGCTTCTTTTTAATTTTAAATCCATAAAATATGCAAAAAACAAGGACCAGTGCATACAAAAAGGCACAAGGCACCAAAATATTTAGTCATCATTTATTGGCACTGACTCTACTCAGTGTCCCAGGATCAAATACACCCTTAAATCTCGACAGGTTCAAATGAAACAGCAGAAACAAATCAAGAAAAATGTCATGCATACTCCTACAAAATGATTGCTGCCATTAAAGCAAAACCTACTGTGGGAAAACAAATATAGTAACTATGTTAAGACCCCAGGTAACTTGAAGCTTATTAAAATTCAGGTAATTATAAGTTTGTTACATGCTGACATTTTAAAAGGCTGGGTTCATCTATATTCCTGGAATATTTTTTTGATTGCTTCCACATAAAAATGATATTTTAACAGATTTGGAAGAATTTGAGTTTAGTGAAGAGGATAAGCTTGCTTTGTATCAACTCAAAAGCACTGAAGAAAGCTGCTAGGAGTCTTTTTTTCTCACACACAGCAGTTGAACAAAGCCTATTTGCCTAAAGGTCGGTGTATTTAAAGGGCTCAGTGCTGATTAAATAACCCTGTCTTTCCATTGTTTAATTTCTTAAAATATGCACTTCAATTGAATCAACCAACAATTTTGTTTCTCTTTGAAGCCTTGAAACTAATTGTAGATGGCACATCACATCTTAGTGCTCCCATCGCCACGTGGATGTTCAGGCTGTACTAGGCAAGGTGTTTATGTAAAAATACACCTCTTATCAGCCTCAATCACAACTGAGAAGAGGGCCTCATCTCCCACAGTTGAGATCCCCTAGATTCAGATGAAATTCTGGTTTTGGGTCTGGTCTCAGCCCACGGGAAGTAAAAAATTGAAAATTAAAAGTGAAATACAAACTGTCTTCTTAACAGCAGTGAGTGAGAAAGCTGGACTCACCAATGTTAGATATTTTACCTCTGCCTCCTCTTTGGTATCTTTTGGTGCAAAGCATCACAGACTGGGTTGTTAGCTATGTGCAATATGGAATTACTGACGTTGTGTTACATGACTTGTGGGCACTGAGGTTTAGATTTTTTTCCCTACTTTTGCGTATTGAGGTTGGGTTCAGTGTACAACTAAGCCACTTTATTCTTATCAGTCTAAAATTTAGTAAATGTTTCTCACACTTAATGGAAACAAGACTGCTAAAGACTCATGTGATGCAGACACTGTGATGCAGATGATTCAATGAATCAAACACATCAGATATGATCCTATTATAGACTATGGGGAGGGAGTGAGGAGGTATCATGCATCTTTGATAAACAGGCTTTCCTGTGGTCACATGCAGCTCTCCCTTCTCACGGTGCCTGTGAGTTTTCTTTTTTGTAAGAACTAGGTGTTTTTCTGTGCAACCCTCCCTCCATGTTTAGACTAGAAGGCTAGTGGGGCCTTGGCAAAGGGAAAGACTGTGTGAGTCTTGTTTGTAATGCTGTGACTCCAAAATGCCAGCCAAATGTACTTGTGTAAGTCCTTCATTTTTATAGTTCCTAGTTCTTTGTTTTAGTTTTTAGGAAAGTGCCACCTCAGAGAATGTTTGTTTGGGCATGTTGTAACTGACGTTGTTGCTAACTGCTGGCTAAGCAACCTCTCTGCACACACGTTTTACAACTGGGATTAACGGCATTCCCCTGGGAGTAAGATTCGCAATCTTCAAACCGCTTTTTGTTTGATTTAGACACTGGGTATTGAAAGCAGTCACAAGGCTGTGTGGTGCTCTATGATGATAGGATTTTCGTTGAAGAGGTTAGTTTATTATCTATGCAGATTCATAGTAACCTTTTAAAGATATGTTTATGCTTAAAATCTTCCAAACTTTAATGTCCTCAAAAAGAAAAAAAAAAAAGCTCAAAGTGGCTGCAAATTATTAAGATGGTTCCATTTTAAGCAAACCTGGATACCTTTATTGTGTACGTGACACTTAAATTTACATGCATATATATTTTAAGAGGCAAATATGTATTTATGAAATAAAAAAAACAAGAGCATTAAAGCATCTGTATTTTAAAAGCAAAACAATATTAATTTAATTTTGCTTTCATTCTGTAAGACACTCATGAACTGTGAAAATGGAACTTGTTTCTTTGTATTCTGTGTACTGAGTGATCTACATGTGGGCTCTCTAATGGAAGTATTAACAGATTTGATTAGTGGATCAGATGTATAAATTTAGTGCCCTCCAGGATTGATTCTGGATTCTGGCCCAGGCCGATGTGTAACGGTCGCCAGGCGTTTCTCATCTGGAAATAAGGGATGTTTACGTTCTGACACTTATCTCTGTGGAATAAATATGGAAAAAAAAAACGTAATGATGTCAAACCAGGAGGGTGCCACCTTTGTGCACCTGATCCCTTACTCCCATATCATGCTTGTCTTGTATTCTGTTGTTTACTGCATATTTTGATTTTGGTCTTTGCCTCTGCAGATGGACTTTTCTGTTTTGTTCAATTTCTAGGATTTCCACAAGAATAGTGCTGTACTTTTTGAAACACTTCATCCTCATCAGAATAGTCTCTCCATTGCCTCACCTATTCTCATTTGTTATTCCATTCCAAATCTATTAGGCATGCAACTTGTATAACAGTATAATCCTTTAATGTCTGCCACAGCCTTTAAATTGGATATCATTTCGGTTTGCATGCAGTAAACATATGCAACTGGAACTCATTAGAATGGAAGTATACAATGCAATGCATTGTCATTGTGTTTATATAAACTCTTTGGAGTTATGGTAATCTGACAGAACCACTGTAAAATGAGTGAGGCAGACCTTAATACTAACCCGATCAGTCTTCAGTTTTGCTCAATACCAAATCCTGCTTTATCCCTTCATTAGTTCATCTCCATGCTCACACAATAAATTCCATCCTGTTCCCAGCAGACACTTTAATCATTTCAGTAATTTCATATAATCACTTACTATCAGGACATTCGTCATGCCACTCTTTCTCTCTGTGTGTTTAGCAAACTAATGAGTCACCAAACAATCCAGAATGTCAACAGCAATCTAACTCCTTTTACAATCTGCCACTTAACCACACTCTGCATCCAGTTCATGATAACTGTTTGAATGCTTTTGAAATTGTCTTACCGTACTGGAACCACAGGGAGAGTAATTGAGCAACAGTTCCATTTTCACAAGTAAAATCCCCTGTTTTTATTCTTTTTCTTTCATTTTTTTTAACCTAAATAAATTTTAATGTTCAGCTCTTATTGCTCATTCGCTGTCTCGTTTTTATTCCAGGAAGTTCCCTCTGAAGCAGGGAGTGTCTGCATATAAAATGGTCTGCAGTTCTCTGCTTCATAGGTCAGAAGCTTGTTTATTTTGTCTCTGTGGCTACGTTCAGTCCCAACTAAATTATTTGAACCTGTATAGCAAAAAAGATCCAATTGGCATGCATCATCTTACATACATAAAAATAATTTTGAGCTTCCCTCTCCATTTTGTTGTATTAGTTAATTGTGTAACCAATCAGTTGAAAATTAGCAAAATGCTAATATTAATCATAGATCCCATCAATAATTGGATTATTCAGTTGCATGTTATTCATTTATTTAGTATTTGTTCAGTGTTACCTCAAAATATTTCTTGACAAACATTTTGGCCCTTTTTTAGTCATTCCCATACATTGCACCTCATGTACCTTCACAAGTCCCTGCACATGCATCATGATCACACACACATGCACGCACGCATGCACACACACTCACGCACGCACACACACACACGCGATGCAGTAAAAAGTGGAACTTTTAATTGGATAACCAAAGAAATATTCAACAAAAAAATGAAAAGTCAACAATCATGGACAAATTTCGCTGCTTAAATGGGACTGCTAGCCAATGCTGGTTGAGACGCCTTTATTTACTGTCTAATTGTTTGCACTGTAGATGCCACCACCGTCTCCTCTTCTATGACCGTGGGAGGCCCCCGCAGTGCTTTTCCCACCTCTTCCAGCTCCACCATGCATTCCACTACATCAGCCGATGACCAGAGCCCAGCTCACAGCAGCAGTGTTGACCCAGACGACACCAGGAGTAGCAGAACGGTGCCAGATGTTGTCGGGGCGGAGGGTGGGAATGGCAGCACTGGGAGTGCTGCTAACTGCAAGCCTGGCAGTGACATAGGAGGAGCTGGATCTATAGGAGGAGGAAGAGGCACAACATCCCAGGAGGTCCAGCAACATCACCAGATGACCCCTTCTAAGCGTCGCACTGTACTGAATATCTCTCCACCACCTGAGGACCTGTTTGATGACAGCCGCATGTCCTGCCAGGACGAGGCTGCCCTTGACTCAGAGCAGAGCAACAGTATTTGGTTGGATGACTCTGTCTCCAACTTCAGTATCATGAGTACCAGCTCCTACAACGACAACACAGAGGTGCCACGAAAGTCCCGCAAACGCACCCCTCGCCAGAGGCCTGGTCCTAAGTCTCTGCCTGCAGAAGAAGCCAGCATGGACGTGTTTGATGCAGACAGTGCCAAAGGCCCACACTTTGTGCTCTCACAGTTAGGCCCTGACAATAAGGCCTGCCCAAAAGGAAGGTTTGTGTAGTCTATAATTCTGGTTAGGGTAAAATGCTCTTACCTGTAGTAGATTTTTTAGTTCTGGTCAGAGCATGCATGTCTTACCCTTCTACATCCCATTAAGTTGCCAGAGGAGGCTATGGTATATAGCTTGACTAAAGAAAAAAAAAAAAGAATGGCACTGCATTTGTGTATTTACTGGGAGGATTTACATATAAGGGTTGAGTGACATTTAACAGTCAATATTCTTGTTCCAAGTTAATTAAGCTACTATAGCCCAGAAATAGGCAGTCAGCCTTTATTATAGATTACTTTTATCTTAAATATCTCATGTAACACTTATTCCTAATTATCAGACTAAGTGTTAGGAAATGAGGTGTTGTACCACAGGTGGGAATCTTTGCAACAAACTACACTGGCTCTACTTTCCCCACTAGAATTTCTCTGAAGAAGAGCGGTTAGATCAGAGGTAGGGAGGGGCAGGATACTGAAGTACAAACAATGGTCAGCCACAGTGAATCACAGAGCCTCTTTCAAAGACCTAGGATAAGCAGAGCAGATTAAATAAACAGATAAGTCTGAATGCTTTAAGAGCTTGGGATGGACTGTGCCTGGTCGATAGAGGGCCTCTTAACTCTGCGTCGCTCAGAGCGCCGTGGCAACTAAAGAGTATTCTCACTGTTGCCACTATTAGATCAATAGGCCTCGCAAATATTTTCATCCACACATATATAAATAGATATTTTTATTAGGATCAGGGTTAGCTGGAACTAAAACAGTGAGCGGATAGATTTAAAGAAAGTAAAGTTGGTGCCTGCAGGATTATGTCTCCATATTGACAACTCACTGACAAGGAGGAGTGTGAATGCAAATCAAGGGCATGCTGTGTCCTGTCCACAATGCCAGGGTATGCTAGCCTGTTTTAAAGAAAAAAAATTGTTATGCAGTTTTCAAATGCTACAATAAAATATGCAACATTACCTAAACTAAAATTATAAAACTGCTAAACCAAAATCATCAAAGCATAGTTAACTAAACTAAATTATCTCTGGTGTCTCTGTCAAGCTAATATAGCCAACCGGTTTCTGTTGCAGTTCTCCAGATGGTCCTCAGGCAAATAATCAGAAAGGAGGAACTCTGTCAGTGCAGTACCCACAGAAGAGTGAGGGGAAAGAGCTGAAGATCCTCGTCCAGCCTGAGACCCAGCACCGAGCCCGCTACCTGACAGAGGGCAGCAGAGGGTCTGTGAAGGACCGGACGCAGCAGGGCTTTCCCACCGTTAAGGTAACTTTCAAAACCGCCCAAACACCCTTTGCTGTGGAATCCAGCTTTGCTAATTACTGTTTTGACTTTCATACTACGGTTAATGTGCCCTTGTCTCTCCTTCAACAAATGTCCCCACAACTGGCTTCAGGCTCATAGTTGCGAAACACCTCTTCATTGAGTAAACGTTAAGTTAATGATTCTGTGATTTTCAAAGGCTTTGTAGTGTGTGATTGTGTGATTGCTGCTTCTGTGTGATGGATGAAATGATGTACACTAGTGTAGCCAGCATCTGCTAAAAATCTTGAGAGGAGGCATTATTATTAATCATAGAAAGAAATGTTGAAATACTTAATTGTCACGTGACAAATTGTGTCACTCAGCTTTATTCTTGTCTTTTAAAGATCACCACACCAATCATAAATTTGGATGAAAATATTGCAATTACTGCCTTGCATTATTAAATGTGTCCCAAGACACTGGCTAAGCTCCAGGTGAAATAAGAAAACAGGAGAGTACAGAATAGTGACGTTTTGGTCACTGCTCCCATTCATTAATATTGTAAATCAAAGTCAATTAACCAGAAGTTTGATAAAGAAAATAGGTTGCTGTCTTGTTTTGGCTGTATCCTTTTCTACAAAGAGCTACACTGCTAGCATGAGAAAAATCAGCTGTTGCCTGGCTTTGTTATCTAGCTAATGATAACTAGCTATGTGAACTAGCTAAAAAATGATGACTAAAAGGGATTGGAATTCAGGCCATCAGATAGTCACTGTTTTATTGGACAGCCTACAGTTTTGAAAAATGTACTGTAAGCCACTGACTGGGCTACATTTACAACCTTCAAAAATTTTACAATGCTGCACTGAGTAGGTCTGCATCCATATATCTTCCAGATTTGTGGTCCTCTACCACTCACACCCCTAAAGACTACTATGGTAGCACACACATTACTTAGGGCAAGAGACGGAAATTGCTAGAAGGTATACACACTAGACAGGACAGGTTAGATAGCTACACACACACACACACACACACACACACACTAGCCCCCTTATGGTGTAATATCTTCATTACACAGGACAAGCTATTAAACTTGCACAGTGGACGGGACACATCATCTGTAACTGCATATGGCACATTTGTTCCTGCTAGATTAAATTTTGAAAATTACTGATTCTTTGAAGACTGGTTTGTATGAGCTCTTGGATCTTGAACTAATAATATTTGGGAAGTGATTTTCACCAAATCCTAGCCTGTGTATCAAATTCAGAGCTTGTTTTGCAGACATGTGGTCTAAAGTATTGTGTTTCCTGTCTTGTCTTCCCATCCACAGCTGGAGGGGGTGAATGAACCAGTAGTTTTGCAGGTGTTTGTGGGCAATGATGCTGGGCGGGTGAAGCCGCATGGATTTTACCAAGCTTGCAGGGTGACTGGGCGCAACACCACAGCCTGCAAGGAGGTGGAAATCGAGGGCACGATGGTTATTGAGGTTTGCCTAGATCCTTCCACCAACATGACTCTAGCGTACGTACTTTATTTGAGTTTGCATTCTGAAATGGAACAGTTCATGCGTTTGTGTTGTGAATACAAGAGACCAATTTTGTTTTTATGTCGCTGTAACACCACAAACAGAACCCCTTTTTGAGTTTTTGCCTCCCAAATAATTTAAACTACTGCTAGTCTAGCAAATGAAGTTTGTTTGGTTAAGCAGCCAGCTTTCCAGGCTAACCACTCAGTCTCTGTGCAGGATCGACTGTGTTGGGATCTTGAAGCTCCGTAATGCTGATGTAGAAGCTCGGATCGGTGTGGCCGGTTCAAAGAAGAAGAGCACACGTGCTAGGCTGGTGTTTCGGGTCAACATCCCCCGTCCAGATGGGTCACTGCTCACACTACAGACTCCATCATCTCCAATCCTGTGCAGTAAGTTCATCTAGGTCACTCATATGTGAATTGAATGCGGTTTCTCCGGGGGTTCTGTGAAAGAAAACAGATGTTAAATAAATTGACATGTTGGATGAACTGTAAAAAAACAAAACAAAAACAAACAAACAAAAAAAAAAAAAAACGTTAGAACACAGGTACACAGTCTCTGTCTTCATAGAGACTGTATAAATTCTGACCTAACTTCACTTTTTCATTTCAAAACAGTTTCAAAGTGGTAAAAGAGATAGTTTACCTCTAACCTACTTATTTAATAATAGCAAGCATGAACTGAACTATTTTCCTTTGAAGCTAGAGGTTTTACTTCTAAAGTTTAATTTAGCCTCCGGTCAGGAGACCATTGTCTTTTCATGTTACTATTTGGAAACAATGTGTAAAGATACCCTTCAGATTCAAGAGTTTCATAATAGGTATAAGGGTGTGGCCGGTTTCATAAACAGGAAAGACCGCTTAGGGCCATAAGAAAGTCTCTGTGTGAGTGGATTGGAGAGAGCTGCCTTGAGAGAGAGAGAAAAAGGAAAGGAAGAAATAATACTGGTCTATGGACTTCTATTGTTTACAGAGAGCCAGCGTGCAATCCAGGGAAATATCTTTCGACAAAATATAAATTTATAATCTCCCTTGGCATCTGTTTGCGGTGTGTGTGTGGGTGTGTTAATGGCTGCAGTGCTGAGCAGCGAGGGAGACTTGTTAAATCTGTGAGAAGGAGAGAGCAGTGGGAGGAGCCTCATCTTGTTTATAGCAACATTCGACATGTCTCAGGCCTGTGAAAAATGGGCAGTATTTGGGTAGTTTATACCTTTATATAAACCTTTATATAAACTTTATACCTTTGTTAAATTGACCAACCAATGTGTACTGCATACATGTGAGCCTGATCAAAGAAAGGTCTTGTCTTCCCATCCAGCTGAAATAAACCTTAACTTTAATATGAATAGTTAACAAATCATTGAATATAGAATTGTATGACTTAAACAATTACATCCAGAAAAAATGGCAAAATTGTCTTAATAGATTTTAAAGCCCCAAAAAACTCTAGCATGTGACTAGATGGTCCGGTCATACCTGCTTTGATGTGTTTTTACCCCAGAAATGTCTGATAGTTGAAATTGTTTGTCAGCAGAATTTCTTCAGGTCACAGTAAATCCAGAAAAAATGTGCAGTATGTAAGGTTTAGGAAATAATAGATGAGGTAACAAGGGAAATTTGCTAAGAGCTCCAGTAAGGTCACATGACCCATGGGGAGACAATAAGTCCAGCCATGTCTCCTGCTGAAGTGCCCTTGAGCATGACACTGAAGCCCTATATGTTGACTCATTGTAATTCACTCCAGATACATGTGTTATCTATACGCTTAAATATAAACTGCATTAACTGTGGCTCTGTGCATCTCTCCTGCCTGCAGCCCAGCCTGCAGGGGTGCCGGAGATCCTGAAGAAGTCGCTCCATAGCTGCTCAGTGATGGGCGGGGAAGAGGTCTTTATCATTGGCAAGAACTTTCTGAAAGACACCAAAGTCATATTTCAGGAGAATGTTTCAGGTAAGAAATCAGTCTTTGCAGAATGCATTTGCATGTGGAAATTTTAAGTTTTTCCATTTTTAATTTGGTGTTGTGTCTGTTGTCTCTCTGCATCAGATGAGAAATCATGGAAGGCAGAGGCTGAAATCGACATGGAGCTGTTTCACCAGGTAAACTTGATTGTTTTGGTGTTATTTCTGTTATTTTTGTCCCAAATGATTAATGCCAGTGGCTAATAAGGTGATTAGATAGACGCAGCCAGTCCAGATTTATATGAGTTTAGACCTAATCATCTTAAATGGCTGCTGGTTCAAAGGTTTGAGTGGCCTCATTGTGTTCTGACCTAATTAGACAGAGCTGCAGAGGCTATACTGAGTGTGTCTCAACACTTCAGTTTAAACCTTTGCCCTTGTAAGCAAAATGGTCAGAGCTAGGTGAACAAGGACCTAGTGATTAATTTGTATGGGGGCTGAAATCACTGAATGTCTGTGATTGCAGCGTTTACTGCGACTGATAAGTGTTACGCAGAATAAATCAGTCACCTCATGTTTTATTCAACAAAACTGAAGATGTTCTTGTGTTTAACTCACTAGCTGAGCATAAAGTGTCCTGTGTGTGAAGTCTGTGTCTATTTAAATTGTGTTATAACTGTTTACTGAATTTGTTAACTCATCATTCATAAACTCACTGTGTGGGTTTGCATATGTAAGAAAGGCAAGTCCATGCCTGTTTCATCTTTGACTTGTCTCAGATTACATCAGTGGGAACAGGCCTACTGTTCATGCCTGTTTGCTAATTGCATGTTTATTATGTGATCACCCCTCAGAATCACTTGATAGTGAAGGTTCCTCCATACCAGAACCCAGCCATCACCTCTGCAGTGTGTGTGGGAATCTACGTGGTGACGAATGCTGGAAGATCCCATGATATACAGCCTTTTACCTACACTCCAGACTTGGGTTTGTTCTAGCATATTTCAATTAAAGATCCAATTAGCTACAAAAGGGTTTCTTTTCCTTTGTCTTTTTCTTTTTTCTGTTGTCACTTATTGATTACTTAATCCATCATTTACTGATTACTTTTAAGATTACTTGCTGGTACCATATGTAAAGCAGCAGGATGGTTTAATGGTTAGTGAGGTTATAAACCACCCAGAAGGCTTGAGCTTAATTTTGCAATGCTTGAGTGTCCCTGACAGGACACTTAACCCCTACGTGCTCCAGGGTCGCCACACTAGTTGGTTGACTGCATCCCAACCAAAGAATTACCCCCCAACCCCCAGGAATGAATAACAAATGTCAAACAGTTGGTGTTAAATGTCTTTACAAATATGGTAACATCCTGAAATTTAATTAGGTAATGCCTGTTTATTTGATGCACATTTGTTGACTGTTTTTAAGCACCTTGAAAATGTTTTTTACACAAATTAGAAATTTTTATGAGGTGGTCCTTTCTGTCAGACAGAAATACATACAATATACCACAAGAAAGATCTGTATCACTCACTTCCTCAGTGGCTTCACTGGTTTGAGAACCTGCAGAACAGGCTAATTGGCACTGCAAAACAAAGCGATGAGAGAACAGTCAGTTGCATGTGGTTTTTACTTTTACTCTTTATAAAAGGTTGTGCCAATGAGGTTCATCCATTTTTCTTATTTTACCATTCAAAAATATATGCATAATCAAGGAAATTAATCCAAATCAAGCTGTAATCCCTGAAAATTCAGTTTATTTTTGTAATCTGACTACAGCCAGTCTTACTCAACAACACCATCTACAGGTCAGAAGGCACAGAGCAATTCATGAGTGAATGCTACCTACAGTCTGCTTCTCAGCACAGGAAACCATGCTCAGTGAGATACAGAATTGTCTTGCAAGACTCTTAAAATAAATCAGTTTATAAAAAATGGGGGTGCTGAACAATCTAGTTAAAGAATCAGACATACATATTTTGAGCATAACACCAGACTTTATGTTCTTTACAACCCAGTTAGCTTGCTTCCTAATAAAATGTAAATTCACATTTTTTTCCATACCTTTTTTGGACAAATGGAATAGCATATACATATTGTTAAACTCTTTGTGTAACTCTTATTGGAGCATTTGTATTGATATGTAAATATTTTAATAGCTTATAATCAAAATTTTGTTGATGTTTGCTTTTGCAGCAAAAACGGATGTTTCTGTGAAGACAGAGACCCCGTCTCCTGTGAAGGCTTGTTCTTATGATGAACGAATTAAAGGTAATTTTCTCTTTATTTCTTAACTAATGTACATTGCACTCTTGATAGTAATTTAAATTACAGATATTTGCATTCCAAATGGCACAGAATTTATATAAGTGGAAATATGACCTCTGTCATTTAAAAGAAGAGTAATAATAAAAGAAGAACTTGGCTTTATCTATTACTATGATTGAATACCTAAATTTGTTCTTAGGTTCAGGAGTGGTTTGGGGAGAAGATGGCAGCCGGGCAACACGTTGATTTGTTGAGTTGTTGAGTTGTTGGGTTGTTCTTGCTTTTTTGTTTTCCTTTGATAGTAAAATTAGATTCAGCCCATTTGTTTCCAATACAATCAGATTTTGGTACAAGTTCAGGAAACACTTCTTTTTTTTCCCAATTAAATAAAATTATTTCAACATTGTTGCTTGCTAGTCAGTGTTTACATATGTGGTTAATTATTGATTAGCCACTGATTTATTTTTTAGTCAGGTACTCCCTAGCTCTTAGTCATTATTTAATAATTTGTTTAGTGATTAAGCAGTGATTAATGAAGTGAAAACTGACAGTTTAATTTTTCATTATGTTACAGTTTACGTATTAATTACCTCTCTGGTTGCCACTAGTATTTATAATGTAAATGAATTATGTACTATATATGCTCATATAAAGATGTATTATGGGAACAATACCAGTAATTATATATTATGCTAGTCATATGTGGCTACATTTGCTCTTACATTTTTTGACCCCTAAGGTAAGACAAAGTCCATGAAGTTGTAGCTTTTGTTTCTCTCCTGGCAAGGTGTCTTATTTTCCTTCATAAGCATCAATCAGTCATGTTTCTCCACATTACTTAAAGACCTCATGTACTTTATGAAACTAGAAAAAGTAAGATGCACTCTCAGTGGCTCTGAACAAGGTGTTGAAGAAGGGAAATTAAATTCTGGACTCCTTTCTTGAAATACCATGTCAACAAATATGAGGTAGTGAGGTAGAGGTGGTAAAATAGAGGTGGAAGAGCTTAAGTAAGCTTCTCTTGGGATGCCGGAAAGGTGGCGGGTTGGGTGGGTTGCAGGGTGGGTTGCACGATGAGTCAGGTTTGGGATGAATGGAACATCATGGTCATATGAAAGCTACTATTTGCCTTACATGCTCTTCTTTGGGGCTACATTATTACACTATTAAGTTCACAGTGGACTTTCTCCTCCTTCAGACTAATACTATATGTGCTATTTAACAAGAGGACTGCAATATATTCATTGGTCTTGTTTGTACAGTTCTAGATAATGCCTTGATGCCTACGATGTTGTCTCTAGTAAAGAGAGAAGATGTCACTCCAATGGAGGTCTCCAGCAATCTCCAACCTGCTGGAGTATTCAAGGTAAAACTTTGCTCACTAACTTGCTAATGGTCGCTCTTTTTTACGTAGTGTCCTATAAAGGAAATGTGGTTTGCAGCTAGGGTTAACAATAAAAATATGAAATAACCAGGTGAATGCACTCCATAGAATGCAGTTCTCTGCAAGGCATGTGTGGGGACACAACAGTTTTGTTCACCCGTGCGTCTGCTCTGTGTTCTGTTGACTTTCTTCGTCAGCAGTGTGTTTTATAAACGCCCAGAAAACGCAACACATGTCCTGGATTTTTTCACAGCCACAATTGGATAAAAAAAGTTGCCTTTTAGGCTGAGTGTGGGAGAGTGAGGGAGAGAGTCCCAATGATCAAGTGAGCTAGACAATGAATGGAGTGAGGGAGTGGAAGTAGCAAGAACAAAACGTTTTTCAAAGTTTTTGAATCACTGCAACCACAGGAGGCTCTTTCTCATATAGTCATAACTGTGAACAAAAAAATTTTAGGCTGATAGGCCCAGTAGTATGTGAGATTAGCTGCAGACAGACACACAGACTTACCCGACCAAACGCATGATCTCCTGGCAGAGATAACAACACAATAAAAACACATATAAAAAGACAGTGATACGTAATAAATAAATTGGCAGAGGGAATACCATTGGGACACAACACAAGTGGGGTCAATAACTTGGCAATTAAGTGTTACTAGAACATCACTAATCAGTGCATAATAAAAAGTTTCCTCAAAAGCACACATCATTTCATGTATGAATTAAACAATCTAATGGCAGTGAGGATGAATTATTCACTGGTTGTTTTGCTCTTTCTCTGTTTTACACCTGGCTTTTATTTTATATTGCAGCAGACGGCTGATGTCATGTGTCCAGCCCAACAGACCTTGGACCTGGCCTCCAGCCATCTTACTAACAGCAGACCATTCTCCAGCAACTTGCCTCAGCCTGCCGGCGACCCTGACAAAGTCCAGGCTCCAGTCTTTACCAACACAGAGCCCCTAAGCACTATCCAGAAGCAAGACATCGCTGCCACCAGTTCCTTCCCTGGACCTGGAGACTCTCTGCTCCAGCAAAGCTCTCGGCAGTTCCTCCTGGAGCCCAGAGAGGGCCTGGTGCAGGAGAGGCCAGGAAGTGGTTCTGGGGCTGTGGGCAGGTTGTGTGGAGAACCTGCCTCCCAACAGCACCAACTGCCCCTGTTCCCCCCGGATGAAGTGGCCCAGTTGGAGGAAGCAGTGCGACAACTTCAGGCCAAAGGGTTCTGTAACTTACCACTACAGGCTGACAACTCCATGGCCAAACGGCAGCAATGCCAAGCACACATCCAGCACCAACAACAGATCCAAAAACAACAAATTCAACAGCAACAACAGCAGCAGCAACAAATACAGCAACAACAAATTCAACAGCAGCAACAACAGCAGGCTTTGGAGAACCTACAGCAGCAGCTATTCCAGTCGCAAATCCCAATGCAGTGTGGCATGTTCCAGGGCGCTTCCCAGGGAGAGAACGCAGAACAGCAGGGGTCACCACAAGGCGTTGTGTCAAACCAGGGATCCCTCTTCCAACAGGCCCAGCAGCAGCAACAGCAACAGCAGCAGCAGCAAAAACAGCAGCAACAACAAGCGGCTCTCTTTCAACAGGCTAATGAACTCCTCTCCATTCAGACCAACTTCCTCCAGCAGACACCCTCACATCCTTCCCCACCGCTTTTCCACAATCCCGGCTCTTTGGCTGAGGCTCAAGATCCACAGGGGGCTTTGTTTCATACTCAGAAAGCCTCTCACACTCAAGAGCAAGTCCAGGCTGCTCTCTTCCAAAACACCCTGACAGTACTGAGCGGATCAAGTCTCTCTCCAGAGCAACAGCCCTCGACTCCCACCCTGTTCCTTTCCCAGAACTCCCTGCCCTCTCAGCTCACAGCCGGCAGTACTCAGCAGCAGCAGCAGCAACAACAGCAACAACAGCTGGCCTTCCTCAGTGCGCTGCAGACCTCTGCCCCTGAGCCACAGTCAGTGTTTCAGGCTCAGACCCAGCTCTCCCCTATTCAGCAGGGAGCTCCCATGGAGCAGCACCAGTCCTCCCAACCTCAGCCCCACACACAGCCACCCCAGCAAGCCTCTCTGTTCCAAAACATCTCCCCACATCCATCTGCAAACAGCCTTTCTCCAAGCCAGCAGCAGCAGCAGCAGGCTGGCCTCCTGTTCCGCAGCAGTCCCATGACCAACCAGGAGCAGCCCTCCAGCCTCCTGTTCAGCAGCCAGGGCCAGATACCTCCCTTAAGCAGCAGCAGTCTGACTTCCCAAGAGCCCCAGAACCCCACTCTGCTCTTTTCCCAAGCTGGAGTAGTGACGGTCAGCCAGCAGGATCGCTCCGAGCCCATGGCCTTAGGGAACCCCACAGAGCCACGTCAGCAAGTTCTGTTTGAGGAGCAGCAGCCCATGCAGCTGGGCCGCAGCTCAAACAGTGGGCAGGAGCAGCCTGTGGGCCTCTTCATGCCTCAGTCTAACATGGCCTCCTTACAGGGAGGAATGGGTGCCCAGGAGCTGCCCCAGACAGCCATCTTTGCTACCCAGAATGGTGTGGCAGGCCTCCAGACCACCACCTCTTCCCCTGTGCAGCAGCCAGGGACTCTCTTTCAGACCGCTGTCAGTGGGACCATCAGTCAGCCCAGCCAGCCTCAACAACCTGGCCTCTTCCTGTTTGGGATTCAGAGTGGTGAGGAATTCTGGGAAATTCTGGGGTTAAAAAAAAACAGGGATTGTTGATTTATATAGCATTTCTGGTGCTGTTTTGTAATTTCAGGGTATAATTTTGTTTTTCTGTTGGTAAATTCACCAAATGCAATGCACAAACAGTAGAGAGCAGCTGCAGCTGCAGAGATGTGCTCTCCCTCCTCTATGCTGGATTTCTCCCTGCATGTTTATTTATCATTGTTGAAAATCACTGAGTCTACAAAGAAGCCCTTGCTGTTATTTTTAGGGGTTGGCATTGAAACCTGTCACCTAACAATTCAGTTTTAGATAGCTGAATTTTTTTATTCCTTATTCAACACTGTTGTAGCTGTGCTGAGAATATCTCTAGTCCATTTTAAATTAAAATATAATGAGGTTAGTCAAATCAAATGGAGTTTGTATATTTTGGCTAGAGGGTGGCACTACAAGAAAGGTCATAGGGTCACCAAAATCAAGAGGAATCTTCCTTTAGGAGGTATGAATGCACTCACCAAATATCATGACAATCTAGAATCCTGATATCATGTGTGCCAAGTTGACAGTTTGGTTTAAAAGTTGGTGGTAGAGGAATTAAGTGGCACCAGAAACTCGATGTAAATCACCAATCCTTGTTTTGAAACAGTGTTTCAAAACAAGTGTCTTTAACCTGACATTTCATTTTATTTAAACACTCTTGAAATATTATGCACCAATCACATGCTTTTATCAAGTGAAGCATAATAGAGTATGCATAAAAACACAGAGCAATCAAAGACATCAGGTTCTTCCTCTTTCTCTCTGTCACACGCTACTGAAAATATCCTTCTATCATGACATGATAGATGGGAAGTTGTAACGTTTGTGGTCCCATTTTAACTAATCTTTTCTATCTTGCAGAGTGTGGCCAGCTGATAAACACTCCTGGAACCACGCTGTCAGATCAGATTATCGCTATCAGTCAGTCTGGGCAGAACCCGAGAGAGAGCGACGCTCACATCCAGTCCCTTCTCAATCAGTCCTTGTCAGAAACTGGGAGTCTGCAGAACACCATGACTGCTTCTCAGAATATGGAGAAGATTGATGACCTGTTGGTTAGTTTACAGGAGCCTGGCAGCAACTTAACGCGTTCCTACTAATCTTCAAACAGGTTCATGCACATTGATATTTGGCACTTATTCTTATTGATTATATATTGAATAATTTCAAAATATGGTCAAAATACTGTTGATAATTAAGTGTTTCACCTATCAGTTTTGTGCCGTAGCCCTGCTTCTCAAAGTTTGAGTCATATGTGCCTTTATCAGATACACTGAATGTTATTGTGCCCTACTAACACATGAATTGGTCTCCTTTAGGATCTTTGAAGACTGACTAGGAAAGCAGCAGTGAAAGTTGAACTCAACTTTAGAATATGTTTCTGTCCTTGGTGAGCTAATCTCTTCTCAAAGAGAAGCCTTCGTGAAGATACTCCTGAGTGGCATGGATGCCAACCATTATTTACTGGACATGAGAATATCCAGACAAGGACCTGGGGATTCGACTGGGAATTTTTTTTTTGTTTGTTTGTTTGTCAGTACCTGTAATATTATATTTGTTGTCCCCCAACAGCTGTCATTGTGGCTACTGTAATGAAGAAAGTTGCCTCCAGCTGTGAATGAAACATCTCTATTTCAAATATTTAGCGATCTCCACAGTGCACAAATAGCACTTTGCAACATGGTTTTAGCAACAATGTTAGTACAAAGTAGCATATCATTCTATATTCTCCAAAACCAGACTGTGTTAGTTTGCTATTGCTTTGAACACATTCTCATTTTATACCTTGCAAAGAGTTGACTATTTTAGGAAAGTTAGATGGTAGAAATATAACATATACTGGCGAAGAATATATTTTTTACATTTTTCATTCAGCACTTTACGATGCTCTTCTTTGTGACCAGTTACTCATAAAGGGTACAGTCCCACCAGAGGTGTTGTTTTTTACAGTTGTTTACAGTGAAAAAGACACATTTTTTAACACATTATGAAACATAAGGAGCTGGGAAGCACATGGATCAGAAATAGACAGTTTTTCACAAATTTCTGGTTGCATAGCAACACTTGGCTAGTGAAATAAACTCATGTTTCCCCTGCCAAAATATCTCCACTGTATTTAACCTTGAAACAGCCCCCATATTATGACAGATAATCATTTGCGCTCTACTACTAAATTGCTCATGTATGCCCATGGGTTAAAAAATGTAGGTTTAGTGTTTTGTTTTTGTGATGTAACAGTACATCTCATTGCCAGCCATCCTACTACTATCATTACTATTCATTCCCAAAAATTAATTTACATACCTTGAACATTATGTATATTTGTTCCTGAAAGCCAGTCTACAAGGCTGGATGAATGAGGACAAATGTGGATCAAGAGGAAAAAAAATCAGCCTTTGCAACATGTAATTTTAGTTGACATCAAACTTTTGTGTTGTCTCATCTGAGTACATGCACACCTATATTATAGCTAATCTGTATGCATGTCCTGTGCACATGCTTAGAGTGTATAGTATTGTTTTTGTCAGTAAGGCTAGGTAGTTATGTGTTTTAGTGCCATTTTCATGGCATGATACTGCGTCAGGCACGCATTAACTGGAATAGTATTCTTAGACAAGCTGGAGCCTTTTCTCCAATTTTAGCAATGTGATGGATTTAGTGAATGTCGCCATGTTATGGAAAAGCAGTAGCTCATTCATTTGTAACATGCAGGAAAAGAGCCCATCATGCATGTTGTTTTAAATTGATTTTCTTGCCTATAGTTGGCCAGTGTTGGTCACCTCAGGACCCAAGTTTGACTCAAGTTTTGTTTTACTTTCATCCTGATGACAGGCCAGTTTTATGGCTCACGAGTTATTTTCATATATGTTGTTTCCGACTTGCCATATGACAACAAGGAGAAGGTAGCTTGAATGACTGGATCTGTTTTTTTGTTTTGTTTTGCCTCCAAAATGTAGGTGTTTCAAAGTTCATATCATTCTTAGGCATGATATCTTTTTGCCAAACTTGTTTTTTTCCTGTTATTTGTTAGTATTTTGCTGGAAAGGAATCATAATTGTGTCTTGTTTGGTGTCAGTCTGAGTATATGCATGAACAAGGGGCTGGTCTCTGATGATGACGAGAATAGCTCAGTTGAATGCCTCAGTCGTTAACTTGTTGTCTATGTACTGTATGTTAGAAAAGATTTTACACCCCATTACATTTTGTATACTTAAAAGACACGGATTGTTTTATGATGGAGAGGATGTAAAGTCCGTTAGGCAATGTGATTTGTGGAGGCTGTGGTGTGTTCATGTCACTCACACCAGAGCCTGAACGGAGTTCTTTTGTTTTTTTAAAGGGACCCTACTCTTGAAGGCAACCTTATTTTGGAGAAAAGAGCTATCTGTGATTGGCTTTCTTCAACTTGTGAAATAGTAGAACTTCTGTTTCCAATATAGACATGAGTATTTATGATTTTTTTAATCAGATTTAGAAATGCTTTATCATATATTTTTATTGGTGTAATACCTGTACTTCTATTCAGAGGAGCATATCTAATTTATTTGTGTGTTTGGTATTATCTAAATTGCATCCCATAACCATATTTGTGTTCAAATTTATCTGCTTGTACCGGCAATGTGATTTGGCCCAAGACCTCTTGAAACTGTAACTGGCCTGGTGTTTTGAAATGGGATTGAAAAGCGCGATGTACACTATGAAAAACATGTACATTCCTGAGTACAGTTTTCCCTTTGTGATTTTGGACAGATTTAGATTAGTATTAATATTCTTCACTGATATACATATCATGTGTTTTTCCAAGTTGAAATTTGATTTCATTGCAGCATTGTCACAATGACCTTTTCAACCTCTTGACCAAACAGTTAATAGTTAGAGAAAAACACCAAACTTCAACAATAAAAATCAACTACGTTTTTATTTTCAAAATCAAATAATCCTTCAAAACAGGACCAATTAATTTGATTATTTTAAATATTACTATACTGTATGTTTATACAGTTTAACTGTAAATAAATCTCACCTAGGTTCAGAATGTCTTTTTTGTTTTGTTTTGTTTTGTTTTCTAACACAGGCGAGGTGTTTTACCTCAAAATATTCACACTACAAGAAAGAATACTGACTTTCTGAAATGCAGCTCCCTCATTGCTGTTTTTACTACACAATGTATTTCTATTCTAAAGAAGGAGATTAGGCATGGCTGTTAGAGATGGTGTATTTTTTCAAAGATGCTATAGAATCTAACAAATCTGAGTGTTTATAGCAATAGAGCCAGATGTGTCATTTGTATTATCATTATTACTTTATTTTCATTTTTTCACTACCGGTTATTGTTATAGCAGAAAAGGGATTCTGCTATTGCAAGTGTTACCAAACATTCAAACATCGTCTACGGATTTCACAAGTAAAGAGCTGTGACTTGAGCACTAGGCTTCAGAAGTAAAACCTGAGTTAATGACAGACTTCCAAATTATTGTTTAAATCTATGGTTGATGATTCCTCCGTCAAAGAAATATATTTG
>OMKZ01027612.1:47668-64486 GCA_900302535.1 Neoniphon sammara
CCCCCTTCCAGGTATCAGTCAGACACCATGTTTAGGTTGTATTTTGATATTTAAATTTTTGTCCCCCAAATTGTTTTCATTTTTGCCTCCTTACTAAGGCGCAAAGAGCTTTTTGGGGTGCTGAGCAGACTTTACACATGAATAACCCCACCACAGAATGGGATATGCAGAATACTGTACTTTTACGGTGGGAAGGTTCAGAATTACATTTTCTTTCAACTATCAGTGTTTGTGCTCGAATTTCTTTGGAATAAACATGACATAAAGGAAACAAAAGAAAAAGAAAACCCAGGTTTTACAGGATGATGCAACTATCCCTTGTGAAACTTTGGGAAAGCTCATAAGAGCATGCAGAAAACTAGCTTGATTGTTCGGGGAAAAGGGTGAGAGCAGGTTATTGGGATAACAAGTGGATGCCTCCCGTTACAGGTGTTTCACTGAATCAGGTGTACATGGCACTTGCAGAAATCTCAACACTGTTTTTTGGCTTTATTCTCATAAAGCTGCTTTTTTTTCTTAGCCCCTCACCTCTCTGGTCATCCAGAGAGGTAGGGATTATTCTGTAGGTTTTTAAACCAGAGGACAGGATTTTTTACTCTCACTGTGCAGTAATACGCACAATCTTTATTGATGTCAAGACCCTTCTCTTTATTTATCTGGTCATTAATAGTATGTCGTTAGCCAATTTCATCTGGTAGATTTAGTACACCTTGATGGGCAGCCACCAAGACCCATTTTCTCTCCCTCTTTGGGAGCCTGATGTTGAACTCATGTCAAAGTCACTGTGGTCTAGGTTGCTCATTTCCAGAGTCTGTCAGCTGTCCTTGTCATGGCTCAGAGTTCATAATGCCCCCCACCGCTGCCTATAAATGATAATAATGAAGACTGTATTACTTCTTGGTAATTTCAGCATGCTCCTCTGCCCTACAAAATGATATTGTCCATGGAGACTACAATTACTAGAACCTTAAACATTAAATGAAACGATCATCTTGCAGTGAAAAAATAAATAAATAAAGCGTGACGATCTCAAGAACTCTCAACCAAAAATGAAGCAACGTAGTCCACCAAGTCGTATTTTCAGTCAAAACGAAAGTAATCTGTTAGTATGTCAGCTGACAAAAATCCCTGTTCGCCAGTTTCCGACAGTCACTGGAACGCACCATCAAGTTCTCGCGTTTTTACGTTGCGCATCAATTGGTCTTTCTGCGCAGTGTCAAGAAGATGGCTGACGTGACAGCGGTGGACGGAGAGAAACTCAGCAAAAAGTGAGCTTATTCCTTTCCTTCATACGCTGTAATTCTTTTCCCAATCACCGTATAGTATTTTTCTTGTGAGGGTTTTACACATACATCGGCTATTACACATTTACGGTGCTTATGTAATGTTGCACAGTATTACATCAGGTCAAAGCATGATAGTGAAGTGAGGTTTCCATATGTGGTTTATACTTCAGGACTACACATCCCAGCAGTCAATGCGGGTCGAAACAGCGGTTATGTTATGTGGTAATTGTAGTTTTGAACAGGGTCGGAAATCCGTTATATTTTGAGCTGTTTTAGCTCTGTTGCCATTTAGTAGAACTACAAGATCCACATTGCTTTTGAAAACATGTCCGCCACCGATTGATCGTGTGTAGTTTTATTTTATTTCGCGGCGATAATAGGTGCTAATTTATTTTAACGGCGTCCTTTCGGCGGAGTGACGTTATTTTAGCGGTCAAACAGCAAAGAATAAACTATGTATTTATGTATTAAAAATGTATTTTCTGTAGTGCATTCTGCCTTTCTTTCCCTTCGTACTAATGACAAGACAACCCTATGAAACTAGCTAGCTAGCTGAAGTACGTTGAGTATGGAAGTTTTTTTGACTTCGCTACGGCAAATAAGTAGGAGTTCTGCTTTATTTTGTGGCTTTTGTTTTTTTTTTTTAATCGCCATCAGTCCGTGTGAGCTTTCTGTACAGCATAAATTAATTCTATACAGCATAAATTAAGTGTTTTGGTGCAGTAGAAATACTCTAGCAGTGTTTGTGTCACATGGGCCAAAGACAGTGTGTATGTATATGTCTGTTTCCTCAGGTCTGGGCACTGACCGGTGTAGCTCAGTATGCTGTTTCTGGTCAGGGCAGCCAGGCAGCAGTTGTGCCAAGCCTTTCGGGTCAGGGGACAGTGGTTAAAATTTGCGCCCCCGTGCACAGCTGCAGCCCCAGCCCTAATTTACGGGAACCGCTGGAGAGGTGACAAAAGGTTGGTGGCTTTTCCATTCCAATGAGAAAAACAACCAACCTTTTGTCATCATAACGAATGTGGTCCCCTTCCCTTCTCCGCCTTTCTTGCATGGGTGTTGTGCATTAGTGTTGTTAGTAGTACAACGTACCCCCAACCTTGTTTTTTTTAATGTCAACTAAGTAGAAAAAAAATCCACAATTGTGTGTTTTTTGTTGTTTAAATATAATTGTGTATTTGGATGTCTCACCAGTATGGACTTTTCCATTCCTGAGGTATTCATATTTGTGAGGCTCAGTTGTTGTTCCAGCAACAGCCAAGTTAAAGTCTAACCCATGCCTCCTCTTTGATTCCTCATTTCTTATCAGTGAGCTGAAGAGGCGAATGAAAGCTGAGAAGAAGGCAGCTGAGAAAGAAGCCAAAATCAAAGAGCATGTGGAGAAGAAGGAGTCCAATGACCAAGCAGTGCAGAATGCCTATGGGGCGGACGAGGAGACGCTTGACCCCAACGTGAGCTTTTCTAATGTCTACACCTTACATTTCACTCATTCAGTCTTTTAATTTTCCTGAAGTGCTGCCTCTATGAGGCTCTGTAATAATTTCTCACCTGTTTTTGCTACACTATAGCAATACTACAAGATCCGCTCCCAAGCCATTCAGGCACTGAAGGGCACAGCAGAGGACCCATACCCACATAAATATCATGTAGATTTGTCACTGACAGAGTTTATTGAGAAATACAACCATCTACAGCCTGGAGACCAGCTAACAGATGTTGTTATAAATGTTTCAGGTAAGAATATTTTTCAAATTTAAGATTTTGAATTGTGTGGATGTTGTGTATATATGTAATTCAGCAGACATGTCAAACTTTGATATGTGATCGGCAGGCCGCGTCCATGCCAAGAGGGCCTCTGGTGCCAAGCTGCTTTTCTATGACCTGCGAGGAGAAGGCGTCAAGTTGCAAGTTATGGCAAACTCGAGGTACAGAATCATATGTCTGAAACAAATATACAATTTGTGGTTATTTGCTTTATTCTGTACTCTGAAAGGGAATATTGATATTGAATATATTTTACAGTACTGTTTTCATCGAACTGTGTCTCCCCTATTCCCTCTCAGGAGCTACAAGTCTGAGGACGACTTTGTGGCCATCAACAACAAGCTGCGGCGTGGTGATGTCATTGGTGTCCGCGGTAACCCAGGGAAGACAAAAAAGGGGGAGCTGAGCATCATTCCTCTCGAGATGATGCTACTGTCGCCTTGTTTGCACATGTTGCCCCACCTCCACTTTGGCCTCAAAGACAAGGTAATGCCCAGCTCGACCGGGCCCAGCACACACAATACACTACAGTCACTGTGTTAACTTTGAAAGCACCTATTCGTTTCTGTCTGGCGAAAGTTGTATCTGCTGTAGTAAGCAAAACAGGACAAAAACCAATATGTGTTCACACAGCTTAGGTATGCACAACAATTGCAAAAGAGATTTTCTTATTTGTCAATAGTATGCATAATGTGTGTTTTTATGTATAAAATATTTCGGCTTCTATATCATTTTTTGAAGTTTTTTAATCCCAAATATCTATTGGTATCTTCAAAAATCCCAGATCATTGGCACTCTAATGATATCCTTTGATTTTGGCTGTGTGAGTTTGGTCACTGTGGTCCTGTTGAGGGGATCGAGACAAGTGGACCTGTCATGATGCATATCACAAACTAAGGTAATGTTTCAGCTGTTCTCACCATTGTCTGCTCTTTCTTCTTCAGGAGACAAGATTCCGTCAGCGCTACTTGGATCTTATTCTCAACGACTATGTGAGGCAGAAGTTTATAACACGGTCCAAAGTTATCACCTACCTGCGCAGCTTCCTGGACCAGCTGGGATTTTTGGAGGTAAGAATTAGGGGTCAGTGGGACATTCAGCTGTCAAACTGGCCTGTTAACAGAACTGCCAGAGTGAACAGTATATGACAGTATATGCAGCCATTTTTGTTAAATGTCTGTTTATACAATACATATCCTTCTTAGTTATTTATGAAGAATCATTATTTTGTATAAGCATGCCGTTCCTGCTCTTCTGTAAATCTGTTGCACATCTCGAGCAGTTAAAAATAAACCAAAGTAAGATAACTTTGTTGAAACCCGTTCTCTGTTAAGATTGAGACACCGATGATGAACCTTATTCCTGGTGGCGCAGTGGCCCGTCCATTTGTTACTTACCACAATGAACTGGATATGAACCTGTACATGAGAATTGCTCCTGAGCTGTATCACAAGGTAATCATGCTTTTTAGATTAATCACACTCAATAATCAGAGATCAGTGTTGGATCAGTGTTTAGTAGATGGTGGTTAAATTGAAAATATTTTTGAAGGGCTTTTGCTCCAGACAATTTATTTTAAACCTAGTTTTGATTTTAATCATGTTCATCATGTACAGTTAGCGCCGTGAATAATTTGGAAAGTGATAAATTGATGTTATGGGAATTGATTCTTATTACTTAGTGACAGTAAGCTTTAATTTGAGGATATTTAGGATATTTTCAGCAATACTGTAACAACAGCTAAAGAACCCAGGCATTTTAAAAGGGATGTTTACAACTGTTCCTCAGTGTAAAGAGCTCATAAACAACTTCTCTGAAAATACTCAAAGCTTCAGAGTAATAAATATATCACATGGCATTATCTAAGTATTCATGGAGTTTACTGTATATCTTATTTTATCCCCAGATGCTTGTGGTTGGTGGGATAGACAGAGTGTATGAGATTGGCCGTCAGTTCAGGAATGAGGGCATCGATCTTACTCATAATCCAGAGTTCACCACCTGTGAGTTCTACATGGCCTATGCAGATTACAACGACTTGATGGAAATCACAGAGAAACTCCTCTCGGGTAAGTAAAGACAGTCAGCTAGTTGTCAGTCTGTCAGGCTGTGTCCATCCATCTGCTTGACCATCATATGTGATATTTGGGGCGACTGCTATTTATAGGACTGATTGCGACAAAACTTGAAGGGATGATGCATCATCATATTGTGTTCCAGTGGGTAAAAATTACATTGATTTACACAACAGGGGCGCTCTTACTAAATGTCAACATTTTTAACTCAGATATACCTGACACACCACTAGTTTGATTTTGACAAAACCTGGATGGATGATGCATTTTGGCGCTCTGTTCTGCTGCTTAAATATAGCACCCCCATCAGGACAATCAGTGTGAAATTTTTATTAGGCAAAATTGAAACTTTTGAAAGTCTGTAACTGCTGCACGATCATTTTGATGAACCTTGGAAATAACAGTAGCAAGAAAATGGAATTGACATTGTAAATGTGTGTAGATACAAATGAGAGTTGGGCTTTGATCAAATTCAGAAAATGGATTCATTTCATAATGTCAGTATAATGTCAATATCAGTATAATAATATATATTTGTAAAAAAGGGCTGTGATAAATTATGATAAGGATGTTAACTGTGTGACTTAATGTGACAAAAGATGGTTATGGTAAAAACAACAAGGTTGGTGGACTGAGTTTTGCGCTCCACTGCATCCCCTTACAGCCCAAGTCTACTTCCACAGCTCTTATTCACAGATGAATGGATGAGATGCAACAGGGGCCAAAATATTTTCTCCTTTGGTGGCAGAGCACTAAAACAAAGCATAATAACATGGAGACTGATCTGAGTCATTGGGGACTATGAGGCTGCTAATATCAGTGCATTGATCAGGGTATACCTTAAAGCAGACTGTAACCAGCAATCTGGTTGGCAGCAGATAACATTTACTGGATTTGATCATAACTATTTTGTTGAGGATGTCATTGCCTAAATAGGATTTCAGTGGCATGCTTTAAAAATGTATCGGCCATTCAGGTCTTTATCTCTTTCCAGTGTCTTTTCAGTTTTGTCAGATTATGGATGTACTGTAACCATGTAGTGAACAAATAAGAAACTTAATGATGATAATGATATG
The DNA here is from genome assembly GCA_900302535.1 of Neoniphon sammara. Taxonomy (NCBI): domain Eukaryota; kingdom Metazoa; phylum Chordata; class Actinopteri; order Holocentriformes; family Holocentridae; genus Neoniphon; species Neoniphon sammara. The sequence continues at coordinate 53,870 of OMKZ01027612.1, forward strand.
TAATTCTGACTAAACTCATTGGTTCTGTCTCTCTCACCTTCAGGAATGGTGAAGCACGTCACTGGAGGATACAAGGTGACTTATCACCCCGATGGTCCAGAGGGACAAGCCTATGAGATTGACTTCACTCCACCTTTCAGAAGAGTCAGCATGACACATGACCTGGAGAAGGAAATGGGCGTCAAATTCCCTCCTCCTGAAACCTATGACAGTGATGGTGAGAAGCTATAGAAATTCAGAGCTAGAAGTGTGAAGAGAACGCTGTTCATTTAATATTTTGTGTCCATAATTCCTAAAATCAAATACTGACTTGTCTTATTCATAATTCCTGCTCCTCCTCAGAGACGCGTAAATTCTTTGATGACCTGTGTGCCCAGAGAGGAGTGGAGTGTCCTCCACCCAGAACCACGGCCCGCCTCCTCGACAAGGTGCTGTGCTCATAAACCATCTGATGTGTATTGCAAACTGGCCTTAAAATATTTATGTTTTACTTGGACATCATTACTAACTGCTCATTTTCTTACAGTTGGTGGGAGATTTCCTTGAAGTCACTTGTATCAACCCCACATTCATCTGTGATCATCCTCAAATCATGAGCCCCTTAGCAAAATGGTGAGGAACATCTGGTGTCACCTTGTTAAATATCCACTAGAAAACTTCCTGCAAAACTCAAACTTATATTTAAAATTAAGTGTTGCTACTAGTACCCAACAAAATACTAGGTAAAGCCTCCTATTTAGGCCTTACCTAGGAGCCCTGGAAATTTTTCTGCCTCAGTTTTTAGTTTGGAATTGCTAAAACAACATCTGCTCAGCCTGTTTTGTCAAGTCACTGATGGGTTTATCAGCCTGCAATCCTGCCTGCTGGTCATAAATATTTACAGTCAGTTGCATCAGCAAGCAAATACACCGTAAAAGTATTGTATAAAGCAACCAAGAGCTCTTTAATTGAAGATCTGTCTCCACTTGCAGATCTGAGGTGTTGCTGATGCCCATGCCAACGCTGAAACTCTTCTCTTATTACAGGCACAGATCACAGAAAGGCCTTACAGAGCGATTTGAGCTCTTTGTGATGAAGAAGGAGATCTGTAATGCCTACACTGAGCTGAACGATCCCATTAGACAGAGGGAGCTCTTTGAGCAGCAGGCCAAGGTCAGTGTAAAAGAGTTTGTTTGTTTTTTCTTTTTCTGTTTTTTTTTATTTTTTTTTAACCCTAACCCTAACCCACCACAGTGATGGTGCAGGACATTGTTGTCTCTGTGTAGACACAATATTGTGAACCCCCAAAAAATACGTAACAGAAATGTCTCACACACGATTAGACTTCGGAGCACCTTGCTACATACATTTGCATATTAATGAGGAAGAACTACTGTAACTCCTTGATACATAAGACACAGAGCTCATATTCGCACTGCTCTTGTTATGTTAAGAGTATGTTGATATGTTTGCTAATTAATTTGTTAAGTACTGATCTCATATGCACAGCTGGTTTTGGTTAATATACCATTGTGTCTATTGCAAAACATTAGGCAGCTCAAGTGCCTCTTGTTTTAATGCTGAAACGCACCATTTAGCCTCATTTACCATAATTATGTATTTTGGTCTGAGAGACTGACCTGATTAAAGGAACAGGGAAGCTTTGTGCAAGGCTATGACTTAAAACAGTTTTTGGGTTTAACTGTGGTTGCCTGCCACTGTTTGGATGTCTCTCAAGATTTTTTTCTCCCAAAAAATCTGTTATGCATTGTGTGTGATAAAGTACACAACAGAAGGAAAATCAAAATGTCATCTGCTGCAATATTTTCCTGTGTGTCAACTTCCTGATCTCTATCTGTGATCTGTAATTGGCATTTCACTGAGTGACGATGCATGCTGATCATTTGGTTTGGACCCTCAAAATAAACTGTTTGGTTTCAGGCCAAAGCCGAGGGTGATGATGAAGCCATGTACGTTGATGAGACCTTCTGCACTGCACTAGAGTACGGTCTGCCACCAACTGCTGGATGGGGCATGGGCATCGATCGTCTCACCATGTTCCTCACAGACTCCAACAACATCAAGGTAAAACTGTCTTTGAAAGCGTAATTCAAGTTCTGTCATGCAAATGCATTAATTACATATACATACATGCATACATATATTGATTCAGAAGATCCCATAGGGATCAAAACTAATACATTTTGGGAGCTATTTCTTTCAATGTGCTGACTTAACGTTTTTTCATCGTTTGCTCTCTCTTTCTGGCACTTGAACCTCATTGGGATGTGCATGCTCCACCTTTTCTATTTACTTATTAAAAACACAACAGGGCCTTCATCAGATTATCTGATGAAAGGGTTGGCAGAAATGTCATGTGTATTTAATATGTAGCCTTATAATAAAAAAAATCTCTATTAGCAAAGGAAGGCATTACCCTTGCTCAGAGTAGGAAAAAAAAATACCCAGGGGGGAACACATTTTCATCAACACTGCATCATGACAGCTTATAATTTTAATGGGCTGCAGTACCGACTCTCTGCAGCATTTGAAGATTGTGGAAGAGAGAGGCTGGCTTGAGAGAGACTACTTTTTGGTAATCTGTGTGAGCTCAACTAATAATTGTGAGGGCAGCATTCCTAGAGGGAAAATGATTGCAGCAGGAACTCAGAATGGTGCTCCAAAATTAAGTACAAGATCTGCCCTGTCAGGTCGTTGTCTTGTCCGTGTTCTTGTGAGGAAAAGCCCTCAGCTGATGATTGTTGTTTCACAGGAGGTGCTGCTCTTCCCTGCTATGAAGCCTGATGACAACAAGACGGCACCACCCACAGAGGGCACTTCTGTCTAATGGCCTGACCTGTGGCCTCGCCTGCCGACAGATCTCTGCAGGAGTCAACATGGAGTTGAGGCCTGCACCCCACTGTGGCTGTCGGTGGAGCTTGCTGGTTTAATGTCCTGTTTTGTCAGCCCGTTAGTAAGGTTTGATCCTTGCAGTCTACCACATTAAGGGAACTTTTCTCAGAATTACATGGGTGAATGATAACCAATGATGAATACTGTTTTTGTATTTCTTACACTCTTGCTGTCCTCTGTGTCCTCATTTGAGTGTAGGGGACGTTTTAACCCACATTCTCATCCAGACAGTGAATGGAGAGTACTTGATCAGGAATTCATGTGTGTTCCACTGTTGTGTGCAGACCTGGATAAAATACCTTTAAATATGCTTTAAAATATTTGAACAAATTTAGGCGTGCATGATTCTTGCCAGATAGACAAACATTTTCAGGAGCAGACACACCACTTGCAAAATCACAAAAATCAAGCACACCTAAGATTTTAAGTATTCCAGATATATTAAGCTGTTTTTCCCAGGTCTGCTTGTATTCGTTGTATGAGAATTTTCAACATGGAGTGCAGAAATACAATGTTACTCTGCCAAGAACTTAAAACATGGGTACATAAGAATAAAGATTATAAAAATGACATGGTTCAGTTATTTGTGGGTGCAGCATGTTGCCTTCTTATGTTTCTAAAGGGTTCAAGAGTTGCTTGACAAGGGAAAGGAAATATTTTTGTACCTTCTATAAGAGATGCCAGTTTCTTGGATCTCTGAGAACTATGCATTTGGTGGTAGTTGGTGTTTTGGACATATTTAAAAAGATGCAAAAAATGAATATAAATGTTTTATTTCTGTCATCCAGCACCTACTATATATATATATGGTAAATCATCTTTGGTTCATCCTTTCACCAGCTGTTTTGGGTAGTTATAAATATGAAATCAGTCACTGAGGTCTCCTCAGTCTTTGAAATCAGTTAGCAGTTTGATCAATGTTAATTATAAGTTTATACAAAACTGTATGAATACAGTATTAGATTCGGTGCTGAACATCATTAAAGTCTTATGGTTGTTTTGAGAATCACTGATAGAAAGAATCCAGAATCCGCATTATTTTTGGCCATTTGGCTAACTTAGAATTTTAATGCACAAACAATGAAAGCCCTTTTTCTACATAGTCTACTTGAATAATAGCAATAGCAACTTCTAAGTGGACCTCAATACAAAGCTGAATAGTTTGGTGCACAATTCAATTTTTGTTAATGCCATGAATAAATATGTCAAAAGTCATGTTTGGTTTAGGTTACAAATGTTTTGTACAAAGATATAACATGATTTGGTCATTCTAGTGATGAAAAGGCCTGATTCCTTATAGAAGAAAAATGCCAAAAGGAAAAGTGAAATATATAAAATAATTTACAATTAATATAATAAATTGTTGTGATATCATTGCCTAACACGAATGGTGTCTTTTTGACCCATTTCATGCAGGGTAGGATAAAGACTGGCATGAATTAAAAAGGTTGGCCTGTTATGCACCTACAACTGTTATGCCTTGCCATTTTCACATGTATGAATATTTCTGTAAGCGTTTTTTTTTTTTTTTTTTTTTCATTTTGTTCCTTAACTGTCTCTCTTCACCTTGTAGCTGTGAACTTGTGGGAAGGTCGCAACAGCACCAAAGAAAAGAAATTCGTTGAGTCTTTCTCATACAGAGCAATCACTTGCACCATTTAGAAGTAGGGCACAGTGTCAGGGTTTGTCCTGATGTGCGCACACACACACACACACTGGAAATACTTGGACCAGAACTCATATACTATATGCACTCCCCACCCACCTCCCTCAGCGCTGTGACCGCCGCCGGGAGCACGCAAAAAGGGGCATGGTGCGCGCTCCCGTCGCGGTCAAGTGTCTGTGCATTCGATTAAGGGTCGACACTCAGTGAAGATGGCGATGAGAGTAGCGCTCCGGTGCTTTTCTGCAAACTTTTCCCCCAAACTGCCTCAGCTCTCGCAGATAGCACAGATTTCAGCGACTCGGCTGCTATGGAGGAGCGACGCTTCACGGACACTGAGCACAGCCTCGCCGCTGTCCACAGGTAAAACATGTTACAGCTTTGGCCAAATTAGACTTTAATGCGGGCTGATCACACATTCCTATGTGCAGTGGGCGAAAAAAAGTCACGCAGTTGTTGTCACTTTCCCACGGCTAATTCCCGACCTTTTACAAAACAGTGCAAGAGCGAAATATCATTTAACATGTCCAAGTTTAATGTCATTTATGCATCTGCGCCAAGAGCGAAACTTAAGCTGATGCAGAAAATTTGTCATGTATTATTACAATGTATAATGAAGCTACATTTTTGACTGATGTCATTTGAATACTTGTATCTACAATCAGACCCTGAGTTTCAAAATTAGCCCACTAATTACTGGCGTTAAATACCAAATTATGGCGTGTTGAACTGCACCCGCTGTCTCGTGCCCCACGTATAGTAGCTCATTAAACAAAAGTCACGCATGATCTTGGACATCTGCCATAAAGAGCGACAGAGATGAATTTCACTACATCTCTGCACATGGGAAGCAACATTTGAATATCTATATGCTGTGTTATATAGAGATCGCGCGGTGTGTTTATTTTTCCTCATAATTCTGTAATTCTTGAGGCTCTGATGTAAGTTAAACACTAACACATTTTTGCAACTCGTTTATAGACGCAAACAGGCATTTTCCAGCAGGGACATTGAGCTTTCAGGACAAAAGGCGCTCTCCTGAGTCACATAGTCCAGCCATGCATCAGCATCTTGCACAGTTCACAATCTGGTTCAAACCTGTATTTTTCTGCATGGTCTGATGCTAACACTGGAAACTGTTGAGGCATTGCAGTTGTTCCCCCAGGGTATCGGAAATATGACTGCTTATAGTGAGCTTTGGAAATGGTTTGGTTCTGTCTGACAGTGCACTGAGTTAACTGAATTTTTATGAAATTAGCTGCCTATTCTGTATTGAATATGGTGCCTTTTACAGAATTTTAATGTCAAACTGACTGTCCTAATGGTAGGCGCAGAAACAAGGAACAATACTGCAGCACAACCCAACTTTGTGTTCAAGTATTACGGTCAAGCACAATATAGTACCTGTCCAACTTTTCAGATGTTCACATTGAATGACACTAATGGGTCCATTCTGGATTTGCCACACACACACCTCAGATATAATTAATGAATCCATGAATTATGTATTTGCCACCTTTCAGTTGACACCAACAGTTGTTGCACAAGTAATAGCTGACTCTTCAGCTCTGGTCCATAGTACACTAAGATGTTCTTTGGACATACAAATACAGTGACCAAATGGTGTGTTTTGAGACTGCTGAGGTTTTGCTTCTCTTTTGCCAGTTTGACTAATGACAAGAGTGTTGTCCTGTCTGTCTAATAAGGTGGAGCATGGCAATCACAATGTCAGGGTTTGGTGTCCAGTTCCTGCCAGGGCCACCCATGCTAAATTGTGTGCCTTCTGTAAGGAACATTGTGGGAACAAGCATCCACTTAATAGCAATCTGACCATGAGCACAATCATTTAAACTCAACACTCCTTGCCAACAGGCTGGGAATTCTTATTTCTTAGGAACTCTAAGTAAAGAAACGTTTGATTCACTACTATACTATCAAGTAAGACAAGAGTAAAGTTATCATCAGTGAGTACACTGATGTTGACGTAGTATCTGATTTTATTTCTGGCTATACTTTAAGTTTGCTAGTTAAAAAAATGTGTACACACATTATTTAATCTGCTGTAAACTAACTGAGTCCCTTGTTCTCTCTGCAGCCCTAAAGTTCACAGATAAACATGAGTGGGTACGAGTAGAGGGTGGAATTGGTACAGTTGGTATCAGCAATTTTGCTCAGGTAGGTTGTTGGGGTCTGTATTCATATTAATCATTGATTTACAATGCACTTGGGTCAGAGGTGTACCGATGGCAATCTGAAGAAGTGATATGCTTAATACCCGAAGTGTGTGTTCAAGTACTGCCCTTTGCCCACAGGTGAAAAAATTGTAGTGTAACAAGCTAATTGGCTCTTTTATGACTATTTTTTGAGAGAATCGATTGTTAGACCAGGCTGCAGTAGTGTACAGAAACTCTGAAGGGACGCACGTACTCAACTATTGATACACATGTTAAGCTTTGAGTGAAGAATGTTGACTTTCACAGAAAAGTCAACTCAAAGAAGACTCCAGTGTTACACTGTTAGATATCATCAGTCTGTGAGATTCAGTGCTTTCTAGGAGTTCTTCTGCTGTGAAAGTTTACATTTTCAGTTTTGGTGTACAGACTATCTCTCAACCTGCGTTATCTACTTCAGTTAGTATTTTTTTACATTCCCAGAGTGACTCTCAATCCCATACGAATGAACTTGTCACTTTAAAATACAGTTAGCTAGCCAAGTAGCTGGTGAACAATTGGGCATGTCTATGATCATGCTCCCTCCTGTTACTCAAAACACATCTTACAGCTGCTGCAGTCTGGACCATTGAGAAATTGGTATCTCTGCCTTTTTATGATGGATTTCCATTAGTGTTGAACAGTGGAGCAAAATGGCAGCTCCAGAAAGAAGCCCTTTCCCTCTCATTTTACCATTTTGATGCTTCTTTGGCCACTACTTTGGCACTTAGTACCCAACTGTTACCCAACTGTCTGTCTTCATGTGCTGCTTTGTAATGTAGTGCAAAATAACTAGTCAAAATTGTCAGTTCATGGATGAAGTTAAAATTAAAAGCATACATGAATCATTGCAGAGTGAATTTAATTATGTTGAAAAAACACTTTTTTGTAGTGTTCATTAGTCCTTGTACATTGGCAAGACATAAGTAGCTCTACAGATAAAGTGAAGCAGTTGTTGAGATTTTCACAGTCAATCGGTATGATGGACAAGGATGGGAAAATAGGGTCACAATGAAAAATGGCCAGAGTTTTGCATGGTTGGAAAATGGTAAAACATTTAATTTAGATTCCATGGATTTTAGAGACACAGGCTGAAGTTAAAATATAAGCTTTATATATACTTTACCCGTAGCTTATGGGTAAAGTATAAAATAAAGGTTTACAGCAAAGGTTCCTTTGACCTTATGTTTGAGCCAATAATTAAATAGGTATACTGTTAAGAGTTGGCAGTCACTGCCTATATTTTATCTTTTACATTATTCTAAAAGGGAACCTAATGACCAAGGTTAATGGCATCTAAAAGGCTTTAGTAAGAAAAATGTAAGAAAAATGTTATAAGTCCCGATTCTGTTTCTTATTTAATTATCAGATAAATTCTAATAGTGATAAATAATGTGACATGACAAGTGATATAAACTGCTGAGCTAGAAAAAATTACAATGCATTCAAATACCCTTAGCAGAATGTGGACCTGTTGTTTATTATTGGGTAAAGTCTAATTTAGTTTTCTTTACTCAGGGGTTATCAGTCACAGTTTACTTTGAGGACTTTTTGACCAAAATTGTTTAAAGTTTTACCTTGATGTGCAGTATATACAGCTCAAAAAGTCATAAGAATATAGTTTAAGAATTTGTTATTCTAATGGTCTACGACAATGTTTTCACTCTTTGCAGACAAAGACCAAAACCAAGGACACCAAGAAAAAAAAAACTGATATCGAGATTTTCACATGACCTGAAAATGCACCCTTAGCCCCAGAAAATACAACAAAATGGGTGCTTCCTTTGCAGTTCATTGTCTGTGATTCACGTCAAGGCCTTGGTCACACAAACAGTTTGAGTCTAATCTCTCTGGTTCAAAAATATTGATTGCACTGTTGTAGATCCAGACTAGCAATCTGGGATTTCTGGAGCTGAGTTTTCTTCCCATGTTTGCATCATTATTGTAACAATTTCAAACTCAAGGACGGAGCTTGAGATATCAGCTTCTTGAATCCTTCAGTAGTGGGATTTCTCCATGCTAAGTTAACCTGGTTTGTCTTTGGTTGTATCTATGTATAAAAATTCAAAATGTCTGTTTAGGGTGTGCTTTTAGCCTTTTATGATGGAAAAACTAAGCCAAAATAAAATATAGAGGTCCGTTTCAGGCTTATCATCGTTTTGTTTTTTTTTATCTGTAGGGTGTAATCTAAATAAATTTGTTTCCCCATTTTAGGAAGCATTAGGTGATGTGGTATACTGTGGACTCCCAGAAGTCAGCCAAAAACTTGAACAAATGGGTAAGAGTCAGGGATAGACATCATTTTTAAGTATTCGAGTCCAGCAATGAGATAAGATCGATCGCCCATCGTGTTCCCTTTGTGTTTGTGTTGCAGAGGAGTTTGGTGCTTTGGAAAGTGTAAAAGCTGCCAGCGAGCTCTACTCCCCTCTGACAGGGGAAGTGACTGAAATCAACACACAGCTGGCAGATAACCCCGGTCTTGTGAATAAATCCTGCTATGAGGAGGGTGAGCACCTCATAACTCAGACTCATGTTTAATTCACCAGCACATTTGCCATTGTCATTACCAGGCAGGAATTTGTCCCTGTGAATTTAGAGCCACACTTTGAACACATGGGATGAATTCTCAGTGCATACAGCCAGACAAAATGACAGGGTAGCATGCTAAAAGAATCTAATACCTTATATTCATGTATTCACATAAATATTTCAATATGCAAACATGTAAGTGCATTTTTCTTTTTCTTTTGGCTTTTTTAATGACAACTTCTCTTTCAGGGTGGCTGATCAAGATGACAATTGAAAACCCGGGAGAACTGGACGGCCTCATGGATGAAGCTGCATATGAGAAATTTGTTAAATCTCTTGAGTAAACAATCTTACTATGTTGTTTTTGTAATGTAATTACAGTCAATTTAGTGGGCATGGTTACTAACATCTGGTCTGACACTCTTCTGTGATATTTATTTTGATACTGGAATTGTGCTATCAAAATAACCAAAATTTTAATGCCTCATTAACAACTCTTCACCTAGATGGTTAGGATTTACATAACCATGAGACAACCTAAAGGGCTGTTAATCTCAAGACCTGACAACATGATGGGGTCTTGTTTTGGGTGCTTTGCTCCATTTTTAAAGTACAGAGAAGTGGCAGAAGCTTGGAAAAAGTGATTGTAAATGTGTCACATTCAATAAATTACATCCTTCGGTTTGAGGTCATGGGGTTTTTCTTCTGCATCTCCTGTTATAATTTTAACAATTAAAACTTCATTTTTTTTATCTCTTTCTAAACTTTCTGACTCATAGAGTACACTTACATTCTTATACATCTGTTTTAATAGTGACTAAATGCACTGCTCTTTGCACAGTCAAACCTACTATTATAAAGTCTTTTAATTGATTTGCAATTTGACTTAAATATACCAGTATTTTATATTTTATTAGAAATTATGCACTGGTCTCTGGCAAAACACAAAACGTATGACAAAGTGTTAACAGCAAAAACAGATCTTACGTTGTCTTTTTAGTAGAGTAGAGAGAACTTGATTCATCCCTGCAGGGAAATTCTTTTGCTGCAGTAGTTCACATAGCCCACATGACAAAAAACAGACATAACTTACAAAATAACACAGTGGTGTGTTGGCTATATATACAAAAACTGCTATATTACCCTATATTAAATAAGAATAAGTATGATAGAAATATAATACAATAGTATAAAAATAAAAAATAAAAATACTGTTCATGTGGAATTCAAGTATTATATGTAAACAAATTGCTGTGCTAAAGGATAGGTAGCATGAAGTTGAAACTTGTCATAAGAATAATAAATAATAATAATAGTAATATG
>OMKZ01027613.1:0-20677 GCA_900302535.1 Neoniphon sammara
TCTCTCTGTCTCTTTTCTCTCAACAAGTCAGACTATTCTATAATTAATGTCCCCGAGGGCTATCCGCAGGTCAGGCGAGGGGGGTGCTGTTGAGACAGGTAGGCTTGACACCTTCGGCTTTGTAGCTTATGCATGCGGGTGGGTAGACAGGTGAGGATGTTTGAGAGAGGCCAATCATGAGGGCTGGAGCATGTTTAGGTAGGGGGTTAAGGCGGGAGGAATAGGTTGAAGGGACCCAGGCCTTGACTGTGGGACCTTTCCACCTGAAAAGCAAAAAGCGATGTTTTTTTCAGATGATTAACCAGTCAAATCTGGTGCATTAAGGGCTTAGCTTGTCAGGGGCCTCACATCTGAGTGACAGAGAGGGAGTACACAGTTTGAATAACACCAGCACCACACGCATTTAGTCTAAAGAAGGCATGTTGCAGTGTAAATAGTTAGGGGATGGTTGATAATGTGTAGGCATTTGTTATACAACACATCAGACTTACATAAAGCCAAATAAAGAATCACCGCATTCAGTCTGACCATGTTTTTTTTTTTTTTTTTTTGTCTCATGTCTTCAGCTTTTCTAAGAGAACACAAAGATTTGTGTAAAGGCCCCTACACATAAGATGTAATTAGTGCTGTGCTTGCTGCTCGGTAAAGCTTGTCAAATTTCTATTCTGTGTGCATAATAGATTGGGTGTTAGATTTTCAAAAAGGAGGTTGCCATTATAAGCCTTATTGTAGTGACGTATGCGTCCTTTGTTAAAAAGAAAAAAAAAAAAAAAAAAAGCCCCGGCACCAGCCACTGTATTGTTTAAACACACCTGCTATCCACAGTTGGTTTGAAGCATATTTCCGGGACAGGGCTTTCCTTCCAAGATCCCGATACACTGTACCCCGATAACTATACTGTACAGCTCAGGGACTTCAGATGCAGCAAGAATTAGTTTCTCCTCTAGGCTTTTCACGGAATGTTTGTGTAGCTCTTTTTCTTCCAGTATGGCTGCCTGTAACCATTGGTAACCACTTTCAAAAGAAAATGCCTAATTTCTGTGCAGTGGTAGAGTAGGCAAAACTCTGGAGAAGCATATTACCGTTCTACTAAGACTTGTTTACAAGATCCAGCAACAAGACAACAAATGATTATGTTTTTTGTTGATTTAATGCTCATATGTCAACACATAGCAACTGGTGTCTCTTCCATTTCCATATACAAAGCAGTAGTTGCTATGTTACAGGCAGCCTTGTTGGAAGACAGAAAACTACACAGACCTTCCATGAAAACCCTCTATTCCTTCGCTTCCTGACTTATTTCTATTGAACCTGTGGGGATTCCATCACAGCGTGGTGCACAAACTTGGTTGGATATTGGACATGAACGCACTGAGTTTCATGCTTTGAGGAGCCCACACATTGCTCAGCGCAGCAAAAAACCCTTCTTGCATGGTGCAACCCATTGAAAATAACGGGGCTTAGAGTGTGGCAGTGGAGTTATCATGTCCTGTGTGAAGGGCCCTTAACAGTCTACTTTCCCTTGAATTCATTCTCACACTACGTAGTTTGCTTCCTCTCAGTTATTAGTTCTCCTTTGAAAGACTTCAGAGGTTGTTTAGCCCTTCTGTTCATCTATGAAGCTGAAGTGTGCTCTACACCATGCACTTCTCATATGTATTTTTCCAAATCCACACACTCTTCTCACACTTTGCATTTCACAAACACATCAGCCCCCTTCCCCAGCCCTCATAGTCTCAATGGCCACTCGTCCCGATGTTGTCTGCCGGTTGAGAGGCCTATTCTCCTCTTCTTCCTCAGAATGTGAATAGAGGGAGAGACAGGATGAGAGAAGTGTAGAGAGAAGCAAAGGAGCAGGGTGATGGGAGAGAAAATTAGACAGAGGTACAGGGGAAAATAGGCTAAAACAGAAGGGGGGAGAGAGGGCCATTCATGTTTAGCAGGAGAAATATTTGAAAGAGTGAGGGCTGCCCTAAAGGTCACAGAGAGGGCAAAAAGTTCAAGTGACACTCACACAGTATTCATGCATCATTCACTGGAATGCTGGAAGGGACTGTGGAGGCTTGGCGTAGGTCTATAGGGCACAGATGGGCAGTGAAGTGGGTAAAGATCCTTAATACCGCAGCACTGTTTCAGTCGAACCAGTCTCTCGGTAAAGAATTCAGCATCTCTGCTAATGACGGTGTGTTGCTGTTGGGGTGGGTGTTGCATGAAGCTTCAAGTTGCACATTTCCATCTTCTGAGGAGCGTAATTCTCAAAATCCAAGTCATAAAACACAAAACCAAATAAACAGAACAAAGAGCACTGAGCTTTATTGTGTTTTGTTGGGTTTTTTTTTTCAACCCAGCATTTTCATAAATTTCCTCCATCACAGGTGAAATTACGTTCATCTTTCAAAGGTGATTAACTGCCTTATAACCTCTGACGTTAGCTGTGTTCTGTTGTCATTTGCAGTTGGCATTAAGATGCAAACTGGCAGATTCATAGTGCCTCCGACCAGAATAGGCCTGTCTGCTGTGTTCTGTACGATACTTATGAAACTGAATCGGAGCCAGTGGGCCATAAAGATCCGTAAGAAGATATCCAGTGAAATGTAAGTCATGATTAGTAACACACATTTTCTTTCATGGACAACTTCTTCAGGCACTGCCTACAAAAGGTATGTTATTTCAAGCCTGATGTAGTGAATACAGGATGTACCACAGTCGTGGATGGCAAGCACGGCTCTTCTGACATAAAAAGGATAGTTGATAGTTGATCTCTTTGTTTCTGGTTATTATTGTCTGTCTTTCCCATTCTCTGTTCTCCTCCCAGAGGTAAACAGACATGGCACCTCCCTTAGGTGCACAGAGGAGCCAAAGATGTCCAGAGTCAAACTGACAGCACTGACCTCGCTACACCAACCCTTTTTCCCTCTTGTAAGATTCACGTTTTATCTGGGTAAGACCTACAACTGTAACCCATAGCCCAGACATATAATATGATATTAAGTATCATCTCCTGGGATCACCTGATACGACGTCGCCACGCAGTGAGCAGATGGGGAGGGCACAATGGGCATCACTTCCCAGCGTTTTGCCTGCCAACTGGCAGCGTCCGTCACCAGACGTGTTTGTGGTAATCTGAGAGGCGGGCCGAGCCGCGGCGGCTCCGACTTTCATCACACCTGTGCTAAAAGCGTGGCAAGGAGCAGCCTGCCCTCATATCTATCCCCTTGTAAGCGAATATTCATACGGCAGTGGATCAGATGGGCTCATATCCTGTCAGACTCATCAGATTTCAGGACAACTGAGTGCTTTTGTCAGCTGCATTCCAGACATCTTCTTTCTTTCTAGAGGGGTTTTCAAAGATAATGTGTCTCAGGCCTTGCCCCCCCTTGAAACAATAGTATCATTGATACTGGTATGGCTCTAACTAATGCTAATGGTAGATTGTATGCATAATTCATGAGATGACAAGGTGATCAAAATATGAAGTCCCAGACTAGAATCTGAACCAAATAGGCCAGAGGAGAGGGAGATGACCAACAACCGAGTCTGGAGATGCTTTCATGAAAACACCCTTGTTTTCAACTCTCCCTCTTATCTCGTGTAGCGTTTCTCTGGGTGCCCCCTGTCATAGATGTCATTCTTTCCTGACACCTGTCTGCCCTTCCCTCTTGTCTCCCTGTCCCGTCTCCTTCTCTGTGGGGTGGAACTGTTTGTTTTTGGAGGTTTGTTTATGGGGGGAAGGAATATCCTGCTGCTCCAGGCCGGCTCCAGTCTTTCAGCTCATCACACAGAACATGACAGCCCTCCTTCTCTTTGGTGCTGAGATGAGCTCTTTCTTACGTCCCCGTGGGGAGTCAAAATTTTCTGCTTCTCTCTCTCCTCCTTGAACTTCACTTCAGACGGCAGATCGATACTGTGTGCACCAGAAAACTCTGCCTGCTTTGGGCAATGTACACAAACATTGTGTAATCTAACAGTGGTGTGGTTCAAGGTTATGTACCTGCTCAATCCAAGAGCAATGAATTTTTTTATTTTATTGAATGCAAAGATTTATAATCCTATGTATTTCTCCAAAACAAAGAGTCCTTGAATGCAAATCCAGTGTTCTCTGAAGGACACTGTGTTTGGAAAGCCCAGAGAAGGTAAATCATCAGTAGACCACCATAAACTACTTGCAGTATGCATTTTATTCACTATCATATTTCCAGTTGTACTGTATAATACCCATGTAATCAGCTCTCTTTAGCACTCATAGACCCTATGGCTTGTAATTATCACAGTGAAATTAAATCTTAACTCCAGTAAACATGTCTGGTGGAAACACTGTGATTGGCCTGTAAATGGGTATGATGTGAAATGAGACGCAGACAACTTGTAGCTTGTAATTATGCTGTTTTCCTGACGCTCCGTGTAATTATGTTGCTTACTTTAGCAATGATGTGTTAAATGCCAAAGCATTGCCAGTCTTAATGTCAGTGTGTGTTAAATAGGTTTGAATTTAATATCCTCAAAATACACTTATAAGTTAAAATTCAACTTAAATAAGGACTTTATGTGCATTTTTGTATGTACATGTTGGTCTGGTCATCTCTAGCTTTATACCCAAGACCCCTGACCATGTCTCACTTGTAATCAGGGAAAAGAGAAATTGTTAATACCAGTAATAATACTGTGTGGTCTACCATTGTCCTTCTCAGGCCTGCAGCGCCCCGACCAGCTCTCTGTCTCCCTGTTTCACTCTTTCTTACTCTATTTCTGTCCTTCACCCTTCTCCTTCTCTCTGGCATTTTGGTTTCTCTTTGGAGCGTATCAGCACATCAGATGCCCCAAGGTGTAACAGTAAAACCTTGAGTTCACACACACACACACACACACACGCACACACATACTTCAGTTGGAGTTGTTTTTTTCTCTTATTTTTTTGCTGCAGTTCTTTATTTTTTTTCTTATACAGCAAGCAGTTAAGATTGGATCAGCTGTTCACACAACCTTCTGTGATAGCATACACACACACACACACATACATACACACACAAGCACACACACTCACAAGCGCACACACACACAATACAAGCACAATTGCACAGTAGCACAAGTGCGAACACATTTTTGCACACAAATACACACGCACGCAGACACACACACACACACACACACACCTAAAGAGGGGGCTGTGCCTCCGGGGGCCACGTCAGTTACCTGCTGACACACAGGCTAGTGATTGATGAGACGCCGGGGGCGCTGGAGTAGACTTTGTCAGCTGCTCATAATTTATACATCTTATCTCCATCAGAAGAAAAGACAGAGTGCCGCGTCGTGTATATGGAGATGAAAACACCGGGCTTGTTTAGGCAGCGGTGACAGGGTAGCTGCTAGCTGTTAGCCGTGGCACAGAGTGAAAACTCAGATTGCTATCTGTTAGCTTTCTCACCGGGTCCCTCTGTGGCCAGGGCCTTCACTCTCCCCCTGTGACGGTGTCTCTGTCTGTCAGTCATTCTCGCTCTCTTTCATTCCCTATCACTCTCTCATGTTTCCCCTCTCTTTGTGTCTCCTTTTCTCTCCTCTGTCTCGCTCTCTTGTGTCTCTATTTCTCTCTTGTGTGACTCTCTCTCTCTTCTCTGTCTATCTCCTGTCACATTCTTAGGCCAGACAGGCCCAAGCCTCTGCTGAAAGCTGCTGGCTCTTCCTCAGTCCACTCGCAGGGCGAAGGTCAGGACAGAGGCACGGCTTGAGTTACGGAATAATTAGCCCTGTCAGAGTCCTGTTGAAATCAATGTTCAGTTGGAGTGTGATTGTGGCTCAGCGTATTTATTTAGGCACAGTACAAGCACTAATATTCATACCTCTGATGAATTAATGTGTTTGTAAAGCATTTGTGTTTTTCATTTATATTTTCCACACTCACTTGTTGGAATTACAGTACATAATTCTCCAACGTAATGATAAATGTCTTTCTGTTCACTACAGTATAATTCAAACCTATATTAGAGCTAAGACAAGGGCAGCACAATATTGCTGTTGTCATATGATTGCCGCATAAATCATAATACATTTGGGCACTGTTTCTAATGTGGAATTTCTTTGCCAGAACTTGAATAAAGCAAAAGGCTTAATAGGTGTGAGGAGCAAGATTAATAAAATGCAAGATTTGCTTTTATTTGCTTCTTAATAAGGAGGTCAGTGTTTGTGAACAACACATGAATGCCTCGTTGTCTGGCACACTTGTCTTTTGATAAAATTTGCAGCCTTTTGCAATTTAGAATTTGCAGAAGTAAATATTGCGCTTTTTATGTAGCACAAGCCAAAACACAAAGAATGGTACCACAGTTCTTGCACAGAGCCCATCAGTGGTAAATGAATTTGACTTCCCTTGCCCTGTACACTCAGTGTTTGATATTGCCTTCCTGAATGTGAAAAGAAAGTTTATAAACCCACAGAACTTCACCTTACTCTTCTCCAATTGTCTGTTAGCATGCTTTGTTCTCCCAAATTGTGTTCAGATGTTTTTTAAGAGTCTCAGTTAACTACTGCACCAACAAAACAACTTTGATTCCATAACCCCTTCCCACTATTGATCTTGCCTTGTAGATAAAAGAGCACTCTCTCTGAAATCATGCATTTTTCATTTTGGTATCAATGGAAGCCTTTGCATTTGGCATCCCACTTAGCTTAAAGCTATACTTACAAATGCTGTCTGTTTTGCTCTATTGATTCAGAGGGTTTGCATCTTGTATATTGGAGATATCAGTCCCTTGGTATCATTTTACTTTGTCTTTGATCAGGCTGATTGCTGTAAGCAACCACAGAGAATCAAGCAAATTATTCTAATTATGTGTTTTGGGGGAGATGCGGCATTGTGTACTGCATTAAGTATTAAAATTAGAACATTTTGACATAATTAAGAAAATGCGTGTGGTAAATCTACAGACTCCATCCCCATGAGTACTCAGGCTATTGCAAGTGTATTGTCTATTTGGACAATATTATTATATGGTAATGCTTATTTTCAAATATATGCATGCAGTGAATGTGCAGTATCTTTTTCTTTAAAATGTGTTTATCATAACTGCTATTTTGAAATGTTGATATTCTTACCAGACATCCACCTTGCAGGAAAAAAAAAATAAATAAAATTGAGAATAGCGGTCCAACATTAGTTTTCTCTGCAAATAGTGGTTGGCATTGTGGTGCTGATGCTTGTCAGGTGTTAAACAACACTTTGGACCAAGGACAGACAAATGACAGAGTCCTCCTCTCTAAGAGAATCTAAAAAGATGAAAAATATAGTGCAGGGAGGCAGGAAGGACTAGTCAAAGAGGTGACCATCAGCATCTCAGCAGCGTGGCTTGGCAGCCTCCAGCCTGCCATGGTGTAATTGGAGAGAAAACATATATGGGAGCAAATAACCCCCTGTCACGGGCATTAAAAGGAGATGCTGTGACGACTGAGAGCCCTGCCAGCTGAGCACAGCAAAGTGGAGGGGAAGAATAAGGCCCATCAAATGGAAAAACCTGCTTTGGAGCAACCACACATCCAAATATTCAAGATAATTGTTGACCAGTGGCGGAATAGAGCGTCCATGTTTGTTTGTGAAACTTTCCGTCAAGGGAAAAACAGGTATTTGTCACTATTGTCACTGTTGTTATGTGTTCGCTGTCATGCTTTGATTGATTTGACATGTCCGCTTTGATGAGTATAATTTGAAAATGGTAAAGGGTAGCATTAACAGTAGAAGTGCTCAGCCCATATTACTATGGAGTGGCCTAAAGGCAGGTGAGGGGAACAAAAAGAAGAATATGACTCACTGTCAAAACTCACAACTTTGAGGGTAAAACAAAGGTTTTACCAATGCTAAGCCCAGTGACATCATCAGCTATTATGTGATAACCTTGCCTATAGGCAAGGCAAGACAATTTTATTTGTATAGTACATTTCATATGCAGTCTAATTCAAAGTGCTCTGCAACCATATTAAAATAAACAAAAAATGAAAATTAAGAAAAAAAGATTAACATTAAAAAGAAACATGAAAAAAATTAAGATTAAAAACATAAATTACAAAAACTAGTAGAAAAATAAAAATAAATAGAAAAAGGATATACTATACTAAAATACTAAAATACTTTATTCTGGACAGCATTTCATTTCACCTTAAATAACATGCACTTTGTTTTGGCTGTTAAAGGGTGCCATAGACAAAAAATGTGGCCCCTTCCCAGGGTCTCTGTGTGGAACTGAGGGCCCCACAGAGAGGCCCCCGCGGTGCCGCTGAAGCCCTCCTCAGCCAGGCTTTGTTTAGCAACAAAATAACTCTCCTAAACAAGTCAGTTTCTGGCATGCCTCACACAGGAGAATCCTCTAGGTCCTCAAATTATGGAATTATCCAGCGCAGTGTGTAGTGTTTATTCTCCACTTTTCTCACACCTCTCCTTCACAGACATCACAAAAGAATTTGTTCATCACGTCCAAACCTCCCCTGCATTTGGAACCTGCCTGACCCCGCCATTCAACTGAGCGTGTCAAAATGTTAATGAGGATCCCCCCGAAAGCACGTAGGGGTTAAATAAAGTCTTCATAAGCTGTCGGTCGAAATTCAATTATTTATTTACTTGGCATGTTTCCACTTTCCCTGCCACTCTGCCTCAATTCTCATTTCTATCCGGGGACAGGGCTTGTCTTGTTGTGTTTTGTTTAATTTTTTTATGTGCAGGCAGCTGCGCAGGCAGCCTTTGTCTGGGTGCTAGATTGCTGCTTTAGCTCAGTGGCCCCTCTCATTAATCATCCGGTCAGACTATTTATAATGCAGCAGCCAAGCCGCCACCTCGGTCGCCATTGGCTTTTGTCACCGTGGCACTCTGTTTGGTGGCAGGAGGAAGCCTAATTATTAACTGTTAAGATGACAGCCAGCACTGTTCCATCAACATGGCTGGCTGACAGTCAGATTGAGGGGATAGGCCTCTGAGCAGCAGTACACCAGCAACACACTGCACCACTGGATCAAGTTTCATAGCAGAAAGGCACTTAAAAGGATATTTTGACACTTTGAATTAAATTTGTTTGGGAAAAAAGTCGCTACATTTGGCCTTCAGATTTTTTTAGTGAAAGGGTGAATAGAAAAACTAACCCATAAAATAAAAATTGCCTGGTGAAAAAAACACAACTAAAATTCACAATGTTCAAATTCAGGTTTTTTTCTGTCAACTATGTCACTTAAGAAATATTAAACCCTCAAATGAATGCAGTATAGACTTGCAGTTGTAAAGTCTGGTAATTCATTATGTTGCCTCTGATTAGATTTCAAGCAACATTATAAGGGTCATTATCTAGTAGAATTTCTAGAGTTGCTGCATAGTGCTTTCTAATTTTGTATGAAATGGTTTTGGCAGAGGCTGTCAGTCATGAAATCTGTTTTCTTATTATTAATCAGGCATGTTCATGCTGGATACAGATATCAAAATAGCATGAATAATTTAATCGCTCTCTGCTTTGCTAGGCAATTTCATATCTTGCAAATACAGTGAAGTTTGAGAGTCACTGGACTTGAAGTGTCAAAAGGATATGATATGTGTCTTTTTGGGATGGGAAAAAAAAGAAAAAAGAATTAGTGAAATCCTCCTCCTGCAGAATGACAGTCTTTGTTATTTGTCTTCTGACTCCTTGGCAGACAGCTATCAGGAAGAAAGAGAACTCACTGTGCACCACCGAGAGAAGAAAAAATGTGAGAGTCAGACTTTTCCCTCCTCCCTTCTTTCCCCAAAGCTTGAGATCCCCCCCAAAAAATGAAAAGGATCAAGTTGCTGTCACTGTCACCGAACAAACATAAACTTTTCTGGCACCTAATAAATAGGCAGTGTGGCATTGTTCTCAAAGCCAGACAGGTGTGTCTGCCTCAGTGATGATGGATTCCATTATTCTGTATGGAAAGCCTGTTGGCTTTCTTGTCATATGTTGTCACACATCTCTCTCCTGAGAGAGAAAGGTTTGAAAGATGGCCAAAAGTAATTACACAGACGCTTCCCTGACGCTGTTGCCATGTGTTTTCTCCTGCTCATCATCACTACAGGTAAAAAATCTGTTACCCACAGCTATATTTCATAAGGAGGAGAGGAATGCAGACATGTTGGTGTTCTGCCGCTGTCCTTGCTGTTTTGATTGCTAGCTCATTAACCCGTCAGGTTTATTTTTTTTCTGATCTGTGAAAGCAAGCTAGGGGAAGGGCTCTGGGCAATTTTACTCATCACTAGGGTGGAGC
This sequence comes from Neoniphon sammara, assembly GCA_900302535.1. Classification (NCBI taxonomy): domain Eukaryota; kingdom Metazoa; phylum Chordata; class Actinopteri; order Holocentriformes; family Holocentridae; genus Neoniphon; species Neoniphon sammara. Next base: position 10,243 of record OMKZ01027613.1, read on the forward strand.
TGAAGGCCCTGATCCGGGTGTGTGGTGATGACACTATTTGCACCTGAATGGCAGGTACATCAACATCTCCTTGTAAACGTATCAAAAGGGAGACAGTGGCACCTTTGTTCTCCTCACAGCCCACTTGGGTTGCTGACAGCTTGCTGATGGATATTATCATTCTTAATGTCAGTAAATAGTGCTATGCCAGATAAAGGATCTGTTTCCTCTCTGTTCTGGAGAGCTCATTTATCTTTCTGCAGCTCGCACTGGCATATGCCGAAATTGGAGCCGGAAGTAGTCTTCCACTTCAGTCAGAAAGGGATGCGTGGCTTTGTCCTCACCCTCTCCTGCTCTCACCCTAATCTCTCTTTCTGTCTTTCTCTCCCCGTCTCAGTCTTCCTCGTTATTTTGATTTTGAGTGAGTGGGACTTAACTAGGAGGGAAAGATAGAGCTTAAGTCAGTTGTAATATGTTAGGACAAGTCTTGATTAGATTCTGCTAGAGTGAGGCTTCTCTGTGTGTCTCCCGCTTCTTTTTCTGTTATCCCCATCTTTGGACACTATCTTAACAATGAACAGACATCATGAATCTGTCACCAAAACAAACAAAAAAAAACAAACTTGTTACATGTCAAAGTACGATCTACAAAAATTACTGGAATTGCACTTAATCCTATTTGCGGTGTAGCTTCTCGCTCTGAGTCGGCCGTGTGTTTCATTATATAATTACCATGTTTTGCAGTGCAACTAGGATATAAAAACCTGCAGACAGTAAGCCGAACTGTGACAGTGCAGTGGCCACCGCAGGTCTCACAGACATCATATTGAAAAGGTTAAACACTGACGGTGAACAAGCTTAACATGACGCAGGTACACAACCTCCCCTGAACAACACAAATGATGGCATTTGGGGGGGGGACAACCTGACAGGGGAAGCATAAAAGTTTTTTTTTTTCTTATTTTAATTTTAGAAGAGAATGGGTCAGTGCAAATTGTACCTGACAAAGCTTGTGCATCATGGCCGCATTGCTTGAAAAAGCCCAAGTGAATGTTTCCCTATGCACGTGCCCCTCTGCAATGCAAAGAACCTATGTGCACATTTTTTTTCTTTTATCCAATAGTCCCTCCCCTCTCCTCTCCAACCCTGTTTTACCCCCCTACCCTTTGCTATTATGCTGACAGACAGCACTGATATCTTCTGAGGCGCTGATAGATACGTCATATCTCGGGGAGAAACGGGTTTGTCCTCGGCAGGTGTATGCGGCTTCCTCATCCTGGAAGCAGACAGACACACGTGATACTTTTCGACACTCTCTCCCTGATAGCACTTTGGCATGCAGGCAGAATCAAAGGGGGCATCTTTCACATGCAATTAGAGTGGAAAATAAAGACGATGAAGTGTGGTGTACAAAGGGAAGCCGGGTATCACAAGGCTGTAATGAAAGGTGATTAGAAGTACAGACCCCAGCCAATAAGCTGCAGAGAGCCGGAGAAACAGACTCCTCCTGGTAGGATTCTCTATTGAAGACACTATCAGACATTATCAAAGCTGATAATGACAGATGCACACTGACAGACAGATATGACTCATAGGTATGCCGGATCAGTGTGTGCATGTGCACGTGGGTATGCATGTTTGCTCGTGCACAGCGAGTTTAACTCGCAAGGTCCACAAATCTTTTTGAGTGTAGTGCAATTACCAGAAAAGGAACAGCAGAAACATTTGTCATGAAAGTGCATATTTTAAGGGCTACAAATTAAGGTTAGGCATAACATGGTTAGCCTTTGTTAAATGTTAGGATTATGTTAAGGCATGTGATGGTTAGTGGTAAGGAAAGGAATGTTAAGTCACTGGAATGTTCTCCCATGTCTAGTAGCACCAACATTTGTGCATGAGTGTTTGTGCATTATCACATCAAACTAAATCAATTTTACTGTGTCATACTTGTGTTTCTCCTTCAACATTAGATATATAAGCGATTGCATTTTTTGTCATACTCAAGACGTCCCTTTGCTTTCTTTGTGAATTCATGTGACATCCTCCGAGGTCCCCAAAATCTTCATATCATCCTATAACCTTGCAGCTCTGTCACTGTCAATTCCATCTCAATTTACTCCTGATTGAATGGTATTTCACAATGTCTCCCTACCCTGCTTGGTCCTCCTAAAAAACAGCCAGCCCCTCCGCTGGGGAGTGAGTGATGGAGTGATGGACATTTGTTTCGCTTCTCTTTGGCTAAAGTGAAGGAAAAGGAGATCTATTCCCCTGCCTGCCATTGCCAGCTGTGAGCGGTTGTCAGGGTTGGGGCTGGTCCAGGGCTTGCTAATGGTGCTGTCTGTCTCAGTCAAAGTAGAAGTCCCTTAGAGACATCAGCCTCCAAACTTTGACTGGACTTAAGCACCTGGTGAGTGAACAAAAGGCAGGTATGGCTGTCACTCCCGGAGCCATGGAGAAGTGACATGAAGTCATGCCGTAATATGCTGTATTTTAAGATGATGCCATAGATTCTAGCAGCACCTGCACCATGAGGATGAAGTGGATTACAGATTTAGAGGACTAGTAGATTAGTGAAAAGCGCACCAGTGCACCATAATGCCTTGTTTACTTGCATCTGTTGTTGTGTCTGTATATTTTGTGTCTCACACTATGGTTGGATTAGGTATTGATTACCATGCCAAAAGCCCCCCAAAAACATTGACACTAAGGAGAATCCCAGGGGCTTCCACAAACAAACAACACTAATTCAACGCTTCAGTGACACAAAAGCACATTCAATCACTGCACCAAATAACATCCTTGTCAAGCATCTGGTAAATGGGTTATTTGGCACCCTAACAACAAGTTGCAGTTCTGGGCCATTCAAATTGTCAGCAGACACTACAGGCAGGCTGTCTGGGAATGAGAGGCTTAGCAAAAGGGGCTGCGGGGGAGCTATGGGGGTGGCTGGAGAGTTTAAGAGCAGCACTGTAGCTATTACAGGATGTCAGAAAATGTGCTTAATTGAAAATGATTAGGGCTCTCGTAAAAGCCGATCAGCTCAGGGTTTTGGGAGAAAGCGTAATTGTCCTGCATAATCCTGCCTGCCGCTGTTCTTTCATCTGGATGAAGAGATCAAAAAAGAAGGGATTTGTAAAGGCCAGACCTCCCTGTGCCATAGCCACTGAGCTCAGCTCCTCAACTCCCCGGCTTTTGAATTTGTACTTCCTCTCTCTTGCACACTCATTCTTTCTCTCTCACCGATGACTGTTGTGAGTCATTCTTTCATTTGTCACCAGGTATTGGGAGGTCAGCGTACGGCCCTTTGTTGCGATCTTCCTGGATACGACCGTTTCACAATGATGTCAGTATTCTTTGCATTTTTGCTATGAATCATGGCGAGCGCAGGTATGAAGGCATGTTTAGAGATGGTCACATTATTACCACTCCATTGTTACAGATCAAAGAGAAACACGCAAACTCAGACAAGGTATAGATCACCATTATTTCCATGAAACACTTCAACGTCTTTCCTTATTCATCTTCCAGTAAAGAGAAAAGAAAACAAGGGGATCGAAAGAGGTCTGAAATGAAAGCTAGAGGGGCCAAGAGTGAGACACACATCAGCATTCACACACACACACAGAGGAATCAGCTGTGAGCCGAATGGGTATGTATTGGGGGGGAGTACACTGCCCTTATGCCCTCTCTTTGAAGTGAGGCACAGGCCGTATGTACAGGCCCCAGAGAGGGGCATGTCTACATCCCCCCCACAGGCTGGCTGAAGGCAGAGGTCCTAGCTGAGCACAGAACACAGAAGAATGGAGCTGCCTAACCGAGCTGCCTTTTCTCTTCAAACACTTTCTTTTACCCGTACCAGTGATTTTGGTGAAAGAGAGTGCTGAGGAGGATGAAACTCACCACACCTTATTTGATATCCATCTTTTCAGGTCACAATTTGAGGGAGAGGACAATGCAGATTTGAGTTGATTGTTGTATAATACTCTGTCCGTCTTGTAAAGCCTTTATTTTTTTCAAGATCCAGCAACCTGTGGACAGCATTATCAGTCACTTGGAAAGCGACAGCATGTGCATGCAGTTCATTCAAGTTGCCCTCTGAAAGACCCGTAATGGCTTTCGGTATTTATCTTAAGATTGATGTAAAATAAATTCCTCCAAACAGCATCATGAGTGATGTGTGTTTAGCTCCAGTCTCAACAGTTATGTTAAAGTCGGTGGATGAAGAGGGATCGTGTCCATTTGCGTTGAGTGCACCGCCATTAACCTCTAGCCCGATTAGCGGGACGGAAGAAAAACTCCGAGCAGATGATTTCCGTCACTGTAATGTCACACTGTTATGCTCTGTGCGCTCATAGAACACTCCTTGTAAACACACGCATGCACTTTGATGGACCGTTCCCAGATTGCGCGCCCCGTCTCTGGGATTACAGGTCAGGCCGGCCTTGTTGGGTGGGATGCGGCGTGACGGTGTGAGGTCTGGTCTGGTCCGGGCCACTCTTGCTCTGCTCTGGCCTCGGGGAATGTTTGGCATGAGATAAGGCTGTGTTTGAAGAGGAGCTCCAGATGCTCGTATATTACAGGTTGTCTTGTCACACCACAGATAAAGCCTCAGAGAAGCTCCTGTCGCCAAGCCGTACCACACACAGACACACACTCACAGAGAAGATAAATGTTTACAGGAGGTATTCACCCTTCGACAGTGTCGCGCTGTGGACGCCAGCGCTGTCAGAGTTCTACCATTTTTAGTCGGAGGCTCGTGTCTGTAGTATCTAGATTTGACAACATGGTACATATTGCGCATCACTTCTTTTAAACAGGTGATTACATTTCCCTAGCTTTGAGACACTGCAGCAGTTGCATGAAAGTGTATTGTTAAAAGTGCTAGCCCGAACTTATCTCTGTCAGGTGGCCATGTTCCTAAAGGCCATGTGAAAAATAAAAGTTGCCATGCATGAGATTAGACTTTTCTGCCAGTCTACCTGAAAAGTAGTGCGTTCTCATTTCCTCAGTGTTGTGTGCTGCTGATGTTGTGATAATACAGAAACTGAACCTTTTTAGCCCTCCCGACCACACCGCCTCAGGGCTTATGTTGTGTGTGTGCATGTGTGTCTGTCTGTCTGTTTCTCTGTCTCTCTGTCTGTCTGACTATCAGGTATGTAACTGTTTTGTATCAAAACCATCTACACTGCTCTGATTTTTTTTCTCTCACTACAGATCTTGCAGGGTTGTTGTTGTTTTTTTCGGTTTTGTTTTGTCTTTTTGAGCATGATGTAAAATTACAGTGGACACATTCATAATGTAGAGCATGAAACTCTGCTTTTCACTGATAACATCGTGAGGCCTCATAACTGACTTTTCCAAACAAAACAAAAACATTCAACCTTTCTGTGTTGAATTCTTGGCGTATGTTTAAGAAATAACTTGAATTCTGAGTTCTTTTTTTTTTTAAGCCAAACTGTGATGCAAAGTGAACCGTGGCCTAAAAACCAAGTTACAAACCAAGCAATGAAAAAGACCCTACTGGTTGTCTGCCTCTGTCTATGTGTGAACATATGCAAGCAAACATTTAAATCCTGACATATTTGTACAGTCCATATGTCTGTTTGGTCTATATGCTTGTATAACACCTCTGTGTACTGTACTATGGCTCAAATTGACTAAAATTTTCAGTGGGTATGAAAACATTTTCAGTGTAGGTGGCATGTGTCCTTTCTTGGTGTAACACACCTCTTACACATTCATCTTCGAGTTCAAACTCAGTAACATAAAAATGAGGCTGTAATAATTTATCTAAATACAAGGTTAGAGTGTAGATTTGTCACACTGATGAAGATATGAAGCCCTGCAGCGGTGTTCACTACCTGACTGTCACACCTGCTTTCATTTTATTAGACCTTGAAATAGACTTTACAGTACTGAATCGGGGTGTGTTTCCAGTTGACCTTCTTCACTTTGTAAGTAACAGATTTAAAAGGCACTATCCAAAGACGTAATATCAGACTGATTGCTCCTCCTTGTTTAATTTGGGGTAACCTCTGTATCATTTAATTGTGGGTGTTGTCATTGCAGCTCCCTAAGGCGGAGATTGCGTCCCCGCTCCTTCTCCATCCAACCTTGAATGAGGTTATTCCTCACTAATAAGACATGAGATAGTGGGTTTGTATAATGCAGACGGGTTTTCCTCTGTCATTAAGTCATGTGTTTGGTAAAGTGGGATGCTATATTGCCTGGCATAAAACGTGGCGTGTCTTCATTTGTCAGGCTCGTAGAGCTGTGAGACGAACGATGTTCAGAGTGTATGTCTGAGGGCCCTCTGAGACCACAGCTGAGCGGCTGCTCACTGGTGCGTTTCTCATGCTAATGTCATGGTCTCCCAGTCTATCTGTCACCCCATTACGCTAACATCATTATGCACAGGGGCCTGTCTCTGTCATTGAAAAGAACAGAATCATTCCTGTCTCATTTTGAAGCAAATTGTTTGGGGAACATTTCTCTCTCTTTTTTTTTTTTTTTTTCCACCGATGGTAATGGTGGGCCAGTCATTTTGCAAGGCTCCAGGTATGCAGATGAATGAATAGCTGTTTGAGCTGTTTGGTGAAAGGAGTTTTTGTATTATTCATGAGAGGGATGGTGCGTCTGAGAGAGAAAGCGTGTGTGTGGGTGGGTGCGAGTGAAGGGGCCAACGCGACTCGTTCAAACACACATACAGACGCGCCACACACACATGTACGCATGCACCTATGCACACTCACACTTTAAGATTTCAGATGAGGATGGATGTGTGCTGTAACAGTGTCAAACAGTTGAATACTTGTCACCTTTTCAACTCCTCGGTAACAAATAGGAGTCTTTGACTGCATGGCGAATGTTTCCCATCACAAAGTGCGCTATTATGTCAATACGTTTTGGGGGAAAAAAGAAATAAAACCTTCTGCTGCACCCTTGATTAGCCCCTACAGCGTGGCACGGAGTATTTCAGTCTCACGGGCTGCTAGGTGTTTCTGGGTGGGATCACTCCGACATGATCTTTCTCCTCTCTTCAATTGGAATCTTTTCATCTCACCCAGTGCAGGTTCAAATCCAGGTTAAATCCTTTGTCTCAATCTAAATCTCTTGTTCTTGGCAAATGGCACAAATTCCAGCGTATCAGCTCAGCAGATTCCTTGCGCTGGTGTGAGCCTCCTGCCTGTAAGCTGCTCCTCTGTGTGGGAGGAATGCTAGCCGTGTACCTACCTGCTAATTGAAAAGCTTCAATCAGCTAGGCTAACTGAGGAGACGACCCCGTCTTGCTGTAATTGCTCTGGTGACAGTGCTCCAGCAAGAAAAAAAAAGCCTTTCCATGTCATCATTTGCACATCGTAATGAATAGGTTAATAAAATAAAATACTTTAATTATAGCTTAGTTGCCATATTGTTAATGGTGCCAGTGTGGCTCAATTGAATGATACAGTTTCTGCTATTAATTATCTGAAAGTGAACTTGTTTAAATGATATTTTACAGCCCCTTGATAAAATTACCGCTAGAGGCAATGTAATGATAGACAGACAAAGGCCATGCACGAATTATCATAAACTATTAGCTTGTTTCCAAAGGGTTTTATGTTAATCTTTTAGTGCTTAAGTACCCTGCAATTAACATATCAGGAGGAGCTGCCTTCCAGCTAGGCTTGCAAATTGAAGTGCTTAGATAAAAAAGCCATTGAGATGAAACCCTGAAAGAGAAGAGGAGCTATCGCGCTGAAGTGTGCTGGAATTTTTTACTCGTGTGTGTCTGTGTGTGTGTGTGTGTGTGTGTGTGTGTGTGTGCACTTGCAAGCATATCTGTGAGTGAGGGAGACGGATAGAGAGATTGAAGAGCATCAAGAGAAAGAGAGAGAGAGAGACAGAGAGCGAGATGCTGTGAAAGAGTGTCTGTGATCAAGGATGTATAACAATTCCATTATCTCTCTTGGGCGATGACATGAGATGTCTCTTTCAGGCCCCTCTCCCTTTGTCTAATGCTACACACTGTGTGAGCTATAGGGGGAATGAAATGGTTCTCATTGGCTGCGATGGCAGCATCTGATGGAATGCGTTTACATATCAGGCTAGTGGCTTGATATGTAAATGCAGCGCACTGAAAAGGCTACAGGGAGATATGGTTCATTGTTAGGTCTTCACAGTCTGTGTTCCCTTTTATGCTAAGCACAATTGTATCCACTGAGCGAGCATCTTGTAAAGCGCCCGTTGCCTTTGGTAAGTTAAACCCACAAAGGAGACCCATGCTTTGGAAGATATGCATGTTTTATAGGGTAATTGGCAGCTTTGCTTTAGTCTGTTTCTTTTGTTCTCAACACATAGCAGTTGACACTGTTTACGTTTACTACAATTAAATGAAAATACACAAAACACTTGTCTTACAAATTTATTTTTTGTTTTTTTTCACTTATAGAAGAAAATAGAAGAGGGTAGTTGTGTCTCTAGCAATATCATTGTCATTGTTGTTAAGATGTTTTAAATTCCTTTCTTCATTTCCAGAATAATTAGTTTCTAGAGTTTGATGTGGCAGCTGTGTCTGTTTGAACACATCATGCCACCTCTAAATGAACCTAAGTTACAGTATATATTAATAATGTGTTGCTAGAGCGCAGCATATGAATCCTGAGTCAGTGAAACCACATTGCCCATACAGCACTTGGATATTTTCCCCGTTCACCCAAAGATAGATGATTCTACTGAGGCCTTAATCTAGTTCATGCTAAAGATTTGCTGGCCTCCAGAAGTCAGGCCTAGCATTGTGATGCCAACTCTGATTTATATTCACTGGCATAGAAGAGGAGCCAAATGCACTATCTGCAAAGCAGATGCTCCAGTACCGCCCTTATATTAGGCCCTGTTTTTCACCTCAAGTGAAACTATTGAACAAGGTCATGTCCTCAAGTCCCCCTCCCCTTCTCTCTCTCTCTCTGGCACACTCTCTATTTTTCCTGACTCCCATTAGACAAACATATCATAATTAATACCCCGACGAATACATTATGCCTATATCCAAATGGAAAAATAGCATACATCTAGAGCTTCTAATTTCTCTCTTTCCTAAATATGAGAACAGAGAGCTTTCAATAGGGAGAAACAAGAGCCAGGGCTGGGACAAAATCCTGATGAACACTTTGCCTTCAAAACCAAATTCCTGTCTGTCAGCCACCATAACTTATGGGGCGGAGATTACAAAGCTACCGATACAATAAATTAAACTGATGGACAGAATTATGCCCAGTGCTTCCTGCTCTCCCCAATGACGCACACTAGCTTAGCGCAGCCTGACAATGAGTGTGATTTAGCACCCAGGCAGGAGGGGAGAAGAAAAAACATTCACAGGCAGAGGCACCAAGGCCTCACATTGGCCCTCAGCCTAGTGTATAAAACCCAGCTTTAATTCACCCACAAACGTGTCGCCATTAAAAGACTAAGAATAGGGATTGCAGATCATAAATACTCCCTGATTTATTAGCTAACAACAAAGAGCATAAGCCCAGCCAAGGAGAGGGGGATTGTTTGACAGAATGTTGTCAAGGAGAAAAAGAGAGAGGAAAAACACACTCACTCTCTCTTTCTCACTCTCCCTCTCTCTCTCTCTCACAGACACTCTTAGCTAAATCTGACCGGGGATGTAGCCCAGCCTATCTCTTGCAGCAGCGTAGGAGCAGATGTGTCTGCTCTCTTCTCAACGTGTGACAGACAGAAAAGATAAACAGAGAGAAAAGCAAAGAGAGAGAGAGAGAGAGAGAGGGAGGGGAGGGAGAGGGAGGGAGGTAAAGAGAGCAGGAGCTGGCACGGCACTGGCTAATTTATCTCGCTGAGAGACAGATTAAAGAGAGAGGAGAGTGAAACAAAGTTCCACTGGCTTAATCAGCGGACAGCCTGCTAGCAGAAGACATGATAAATCAGAGCAGGCTCAGTCCAGGAGAAAGCCTTTGCTCTGGGAGGGAACGCAGCGATCCTCAGCCAAACAGCAGTATCTTACACATGGACTGGTGTGAATAGCAGCCGGCGAACTCGCTATGTGTGTACTTGCAATCGATATGCATTGCTATTGTCTAAAACAAGTATTGTTATACAGTAGCTTTGTTCCAACACTGTTATTTTTAGCAGTGGGAGGAGAGTCCTCCTTGGTGGTGTTGTCTAAACAGGACAGAAGGACCTAAAGGGCCTTAAGTTTCCCCTTGGTCTTTATGTTGCAGCAGCGTCTTTCTTTAGCATGGTGTCTGACAGGGGACTAACCCAAGGGCCTAACCCAGGAACAGGAAGAGGGGCTTAGATATCCCTGTGTCATTAGTTCACTACGGGGTCACAGCTGGGCCACTCAGAGCGTGATTACACCCCTTGATTTATCTGCTTTGGAGCCCAAACACAGATAAATCTCCGAGCTCATCCCCGCCGTGGGATCCTCACTGTCTGATAAACGGCCCAAGCTGAA